>CAJQZM010038322.1:0-13719 GCA_907164665.1 Colias nastes | reverse complement strand
TAAGGGTTCCGTTTTTGCCATTTTGGCTACGGAACCCTAAAAATGTGGAGAATTTTGATTATATTATTGATTCGCATAATTAATAAACTATTAAAGCCATTGATTAATTTAATTTTAAGTTGACAAAATTAATTAAATAAAATTGGTATTCATTTATTAAGCAGTCAGTAAGCTTGTTGCACTTGAAAATCTTCAAGTGTATCGAAATTTATGTTCTGGTTTTTTGTTCTCTCATCAGTGTTTATAGTTTTAAATGGAATGTTTTATTTCCTGTGAAAAAATTAACCAATAATAATCTTTCACGAGACCAATAAATTACTGCAACTCCGCTACGGCGTAGCAAGGTCCACGTAGCACTTTGCGTAGACATTGTAGACACTACACATTGTATTTTGTATTAGGCTTGTATCTGTGTAGACTGTAGAACCTTATGTAGAACACTAGAATGATCGAAATAGGTAGGTACCTAGAAATAAAATATATTTTTTTATAATGAGTTTATGATAAAATGAAAATCAATAGTAAATTTCCTTTGATACCGAGACATCAGACAACGACAAACTTTATGTACGTTGCAGTATGTTCAAAATATCCCATAAATTTACCAAAGTGTATTTAAAATATCAAGTTAAGTGACGTTCAAGATGTAGCCATCTTGTAGTTCAACCAAACTACAATATTACCAAAAAATCTAAATTGAACACCGAATTTTAAAGAACTGTGTTTCCCAAAACACAAAGCAGCCTGCGCCGGCCCCTTCTTTGTTATCTATATTTAGTTTGTTTGTACTCAAGCAGGTGTCCTGTCAGTTCCGGCTCGACACTTTTGATGTTGCTCGATAGTTTAATGTTCCACTTATTTCGTATTAACTACCTATTGAAGTGATTTCGAGTGCGCACACTTCCTATATCCGTTTGATCGTATTGTAATAGTTTTAATTGCTTTTTTAGGATTAGTGCTAACTGGGGAGCTTTTTGAAGAGATTAACAATAAGCTAGGTTTCGACTTTACCTATAGTCCTTTGAAACATTAACGTTTTCTTGTTATAAGAACTTCTTTGTTATAACTACTCATAATTACCGCTTAACTCATGTTTAGTTAAATTTCATAGAAAATCAAGATAATCAGAATAAACATAGAATTGCATTTCATGTCTTAAATATTTATGTACCAAAAACCTTAAATTATTTAAAGATTTATTACAAATCGATAAAACAAAAACATAATCTGAATTAATTACAATTCACAGACCAGCATCATGCAACTGAAATTAATTTTATTAAACAGGATTCATAATTTGATAAACTATTAATGTGTAAACTGTAATGTGTATCAATTATATGATAATTTATAATTCGATTAATCGACCCCAACATGTGGTTTTGTAAATAAATGCGGGTCATCTATTGTAGAGTTGAAAGCTAATATTTTATGGTTTATTTGATGTATTTTATCATAGATTCAATAATGACTCAAAAAAAATATTAACTTTCATTATAGATATATATATAGTACAATGCTCTCCAGTTCTATATGTTCCAACATAAGAGGTATTTGTAATTATTATAATTTAATTGGATATTTGTAATCTGAAAAGCTCTCAATCTCGTATTTAGGAACTTTTTATAACGATGTAGATACTTATTTGGTAGAGTCGTGTTTGTTTAATGATAGAATTACGTTGGTAGATAGGTAACCATAAAAAATAATTTTACGATAGAATTAAGTCGACGTAGGTACCTATAGGTTATCAAATTAGCTGAGACACAGTTTAATAAATAACAATAAGAAAACCACAGCTATCCACAATTATCAAGAAGCTAAAATTAATAAGAATAATTTACAAGCAAGCTACACTAACATTTCGAGGCTCACGTTAAACATTCCCTATTCCTAAACGCCACCGGGATAAAAGCGCGGTTGTCAAAAAATTCGTACAGCGCGCGATTGGCTGGAGCTCGTGACGTCAATGCCGACCTCTGCCGCCCCCCCGCCGCCCGCACTCCTCCGAAGGCCGCACGCTTCGAAAAAATATTCTCGATTTTCGGATGGAAAAATTATTTGTATTATTACATTGTAAATTAGATATTATGTGGAATAAGTATGGTCATATTGCATTTGGTAATGTTGTTATAGGCAGGTTAACGTAGTTAGCAATAGCTTTCGTAGCATACGAATCTACCTATGAAATGATTACAATTTATGTATTTCTATAGTACTTATGTAAACACATATTTTATTTACGTTGCTATAATATTGCAGGCAATTTAAAATACAATTAATTTTATAACAAAATTTGAGTGTATAAAATAACACTAGCATGTTGACCTAATTATTTGGTAAATAAAACGTGCCAATTAAGGGGAAGCTCCCTAAATTTTATGTGAATTTGCATTAATATTCTGAAACAGGCACACATACAATCAAAATGGAACTTTAGTATATGATTTATTGGGTCTTTTTCTTTCGATGTACAAGACAGTTACATAATTGTAACATTTTCGCTCGATTCATTTTTTATTCAAAAATTATGCCTTTTTTAAGGATTATTACATTTTTTTAAAGATTTACTTGGACTTTATGTCTAAAATAAATGTTAACAGTAAGAAAATAGAGTTTACTATCGAATCCCAAGATATTTTTTCTCTAGATCAATTATTACTTTAGTTATAAACGAAATAAGAATTGAGACTTACTTTTCGAGCTGGAACGCGATCAAAGAGCGCACGCGATATTCAACTTTATTACGGCTGTATTAGCGTCTAGTACCGTAACCGGTCTCTCAGTGCCAAAAATGAGAAAGGGAGCCTCCTCTTAAGGTGCAACGTATGTTTCTCGACGAATGGTTAAATATATTTGCATATTAAAATAATGTTTCCAAAGTAAACATTAAATATAAATGCATGCGCTACAACAAAGATCGGAGGGAAATATTTGCTGATTTATGACAAATTTCATACATTGAGATTTAAGAAAAACTTCATCTAGATTATTGATTAAAAAATAAAAGCAATGTGCTGCTGCAATGTGCAATGATGCTTTAAACCTAAGCTCTAATAATCTTATAATATCCTTCTGTGTAAATAAAAATTCTCTTATGCTTCTTTCCATGTCCTAATACCTATTCAATATGGTTGCCCAATTTCCAAAATTGTTTTGTTAGTAGATAATGCAAAATGACTCAATTTATTGAAATCTTAATAATTCATATTCACGGTGTCACGGTCATCAACCATTTATTAATAGTTTCTCAATATAATATATTATCTCTACATTTTATTGGGAACAAATCATTAAAAATATTAGATGTAAAATTTACTTTAGTGTTTAATGCAAATCCATCATTCGCATATAATCAACATAGAAAGAAGTGCAAGCAGTATTTAATGGTAGAAGTGATTTTTAAATATCTGCACGTTTCTTTCCAAAAAAGTTGGCTGCAGGATCGTGTAAAGAACGAACAAATAGTTAGTTAAGATGAAACTACAATCTCAATCAAGAAATATACAATCCATTACAGAGACGTACCACACATCTATTCCAAAAATATTCACATTTATAAAAATCATAACATGTACCTACAAGAACAAACTTAAAAAACCTAAACAATTTCGTAAACTCAAAAGCGAAGACATTCATAACATCTCGATAAGGGCACGGCTCACGTGTTGCCGGCCTATATTTAACCGCTCTATTTAGAGCTGCTGAATCATTGCCTTAATTAGACTTATTTTCACACACCATCAAGTTCATATCCGTATACACTTGTGAACAAATCCACGATGTTTATGACGCGTTGATATAAAGTTTAGGATTGTGAGAATCTATGATTATAATGTTTAAAGTTTAGAAAATTAAAGGTATTTTTGAAGTCAAGCTGGCCTTAAGTATATAATAAATGATATGAGTTAGAGTATTATTATTATACAGTGCTCAGTAATTAGCCTTTTTTTGGTAAGAAAATTTACTCTATTTTTTACTCTCGGAAGTAAAAGTTCAAACATTCAATATTCATCATGCATGACTCTCCAAATATTTTCAGTTCTCATATTACGCATTTTTATTTCGCTATTACTTCTTAAAGCTTTTTATTTGAATTAAATAATTAATTTGTTTACCTAATTTTAAAATAAAAGTATTCTGGCATAATTTGTGGATACGAATATAGCAAAGCTTGTACATATTATATGAGTAATGATTTCGCTGATGGTAATGGTTATGAGCTATTAAGAGAGATAAAGTTCATTGGAGTTTACGCTTTTGGTGGTAATAATAGACATTCTGTAGAGCGGACTGTTTTCAATTTAAAATAAGGGAAAATTGAGAGGATTGTTATGTAAGAAAAAATATTTGAACATCAAATTATTTTAAATAATTGCTTTGATATATAAATAAGAAATGCCATAGAGATGAAAAATGAAGTGTTTTTAAAAATGAAGGATCCATAATAGATAATGTTTTTAAGAAATGATAAAAAGAGATTATAGAGAATATAAGAAAATAATATGTGGACGCTTTTCCTGGAATAGTAATCGCACCTGATGCGCCAGAGTACTGACTATAAAAAAAAGACGGGTTGCACTCCGGGAGTGCCGGCAGAAGTGAAAACTTGATTATTAACGTTCAGCATGTTTGATATTTTGGAATGGTATCCGTCTTACGCATGGAATATAAGGGCTAAAAAAAAAAAAAAAATCCGTCTTACGCTTTTTCGATCAGGCCACGTGTCCTGACGCGAGTTTAAGATTTTATACCCAACGCCGCTAAAGAAGTTTTCACTTCAAAAATCAAAACAAACTACAGAAATTAGAATGAGGCGTACACGATGCGCGTGAGCAGCTCCCCGCCCGCCTGACAAGTCGTCTGTAGTCCGCGTTTGTATTTGCTTTAGAGTGCACGCGTTGTGACATCCTGAAATAAATACGCCTCGTCATCCAAAGCACAGATCCCGCAAATATACAACCTCAACCTTTTCCACTACTTAACATTTCAAAACATCGAGCGTCGATGATCATCAAATAGGCTAATGCCCTCAGACTATTTCCATCTGTTTACTTTGGCAGGGGTGCTACGTTACGTGTGTCATAAACCTGTAATACTATTACCGGATAAATGGATTTGTCAAGGAGAAGTGTGGTGATTTTTTATTATTTTTAAAATGGCAACATCGAGGAGGTGGTGCCGCGCGGACTGCGATGGCGTCTGTTACCGCTCGGCCCCGCCCCGAGGCTATTTAAATATATCGCGATTCGTGACGTATGAACGTCAGAACACCGCTAATACGTTTCCTTGATCCGTCCGCCGGTGCCCTTCCGCGTGAAGAACCTCGTCTTTATTGACAAGCGGGTAAAAATAGCGCCATTTGTTTTGTTTTGAGACGGATGTAAAAGGGCGCGAAATATAAACATAGTGTTGCTATATATCGTTTCTATTTTGGTCGTGTTTTTGTGGAAATAAAGCAGTGTTTGATATGTGCAAATATTGACAATGTCCTGTGAAAGTTTAGTTTCTCAAGTGTCTACGATATTTTGCTCGGCGCTACGGAGAGGCGGATGGGTGCTGTGTTCACATAAGTGTGAGTTGTCATCTATTATCGAATAGTAACTACGTATTTAAGGAAATTGTATATCAAAATCGAAGTTAATTAAGACATTTGCATTATAGTGCGAAGGTCTTGCAAGTCGCATACATTTTTACTTTTTATCTTGTAATCTACATTATCGCATTTCGGCTATAAAATATTACAACTATGTAATTTAAAGAATCTAGAGTAGGGATTAGTTTTCGTAGTTTTGTTTTGTTAAATTGAAGAAAAACAAGAGAAGAATAAAATATCAACCGTAAATAGGTATTAATTTGTTGCAATACAAAGCAGTTCATTACTTAGTTATTATTATTTATTTTTCGAATTATTAACAGTTGAAAATAAAACATGAATTGAAACATAATCAAAACATTGGATGAATATTTGAACGGTCACAGATTCAATAATAAATTATCTGTGTGATATAAATTTAAATAAGTGTGATCGTCAAATATTTTAGACAATTTTCATTAGTGCTACGTGAGTGCTACGTCATCTTTAATGTCTTTTTGTCTGCTTTATCTCTGTGTGAAAATTACGTCATCACTTAATTTTAATACAGTGTCACAAACTCATTTGAAATATTTCATTCAGAAGTGTTATGCTGATTATGAGCCGATTTTACAACATATGTTATGTTTAGCTTATCTATCAGTTTAAATCTGTGGTTTAAATAATAGATCAAATCAAATCAAATAAATTATTTCATACTAATACATTTTACATATTAGAAACCTTATGGCGAAATACAATCATGCTTGTGCACCTTTTGGGCTACGCCCCCTGGGTGGAGCATAAGAGCGCGCGGGACGCTTCACGAAAATCCCCTCGCCACGCCACACAACTGAATAGATGACGGAAACATACGGAACTAACGGAGGTTCAATGAACTTTACTTATATTCTTATATTCGCGCGGTTAAAGCTGAGTAAAGCGATCCGGCAACGTCTTTTCGTTGCCGGGCCCATCGAACTAGAAAAATCGACCTTAGTTCCTTTGCACGAAGGTCGATTTTTAATTGGTACAAATCTGGTTACAAAAAGTGAGCTTGTGACTAAATTATTTTATGATGTAATTATTTGTTATTGTTAGAATTGTCGCTACCTACGTTACTAGCTTATTTGCAAATCTTTGTAAACAAATTTTATAGTTTTTCGACATGGGGACTTTACGTACAATATGATAATAAAAATACATAATAGAATAATGCTATTTACGTTTGTTTTTTTTTACATTATTATCGGTTTTAAAAGATTTAAAAAAACGGGTTTTTGTTTTTATATCATATTTATTGAAAAAAAAAAACAATAATAGACAAAAAAATATTATTTACAATTTTGATTATTTTTGAATAAATATATCCGACATTTTGATATACTTAACATCAGATATTTTCGAATGCTGGTTTTGTTACCATTTTATTGTTCCAATGTTTATCTTCTTGATACGACTTCTTCTCCTTGTTCCGTAAATAAATATGTCTCTTGCCCGTTACTTTGAGCTATCCTTGTACATTGAGGTGCTGAAACAACCATAATAAGTTATAATAGGAGAAAAATTAATTGATAATACCTCTTATAATACCACGATTATTATAAAGATACTGTCATCAAAACTAGAAAAAATTGCACAGCTGTGTACGTTCCTTTGTCGCTTTATTACCCTAGCCCGTAATAAACTCGATTGTCGGCGTCATACATAGCAAACTTTCTGAGAAAATCGTTCTTTTGTTTGCAAAATTTTACGGTTGACCGCAATTATTATAACAAGTGCTTTTATAAAAATTAGTAAAAAATTTCGCAGCTGTGTCCGTTCGTTTATCGCTCTATTGTCCTAGCTCGTAAAAAAGTCGATTGTCGGCATCATAGTTACATAACTACAAATTTTTCAAATATTTTTTATATAAAATTTATAAGTAATTATGCTTATGCATAATATGCAAATAGTATTCATAAAAACAAATTAAAAAATTACTCATACATACATTCATTCGAATTGATATATGTATAAATAAATATCCTGTATCTAGTCCTGTCTAGATCTAATCCTTGTCTTGGGATTGCTCACATGTGTATAGAATTGTTAGTAGATCAGCAATAAGCCTAAAATAGCATGATATCTAATAAGTAAAAAAATTACAATTACCGGTGCAGTGAAAGACCTCAGACAATAGTTATAATACAATAAAAAAAAAACAAAAAAGTTATACGCAATAGGGTTGAAAAAAAATTGTCAGTGATAACTTACACTAGTCTGAAATATTCCACTATCTTCAATCTTATGACTTATAAATAAATGACATAAGAATAAACTTACACAAAAAAAGTACTATGTGAAACTGTCTGAAGATCCACATCAGTTTCTGGTAATCATGGTTGGTCTAAAAGACCAACGTGTCTTTATTGCGTCCTGGCTTGCAAGCTGCACATCGGATTTTTCGTGGTCGCGCTTCGCTATTAGAAATAAACATACATACACAAATCAGTAGTATATTTATTGGAAAATGAAATCTCAAAAAACAACTAAAACATTACCTATTTATACCAATAATAAAATTATAAATAAAAATAAAGACAGAGTGCATAAAATTATAAAATCTTGATTTGTGCGTTGCTAAATTCAGACTTTGTAAACATATATGTACTAATACAAAAATCATAAATAGGTACCTAATGAAATCTCAAAATATGACTAAAATAATATTACTTATTACAAATAAAAATAACTATCAGATTTTCATTTATGCGTTTCTCAATTTAGACTTGTAAACATATACCTAGTAATCAAAATATTTGAAGTTGAAATCTTTAGACTTGTAGCGACCGAAAGACATAATAAATATAAATAAGCATGATAAACATTAAACTTACCTATTTAGATTCAATAACTGTAGTTTCTTCATCTGCCTTCGCAACATTTTCTTCCTAATGTTCTCACCATCAATGTTTTGGCCACCAAAATTCACCATGTTTATGAAAAACTTTAGTAACACTAACACAAAATCACGTATGCGAGTAGACAACGGCACCGCGCGAAAAAGTTGTACAGGACTGCTCTCTAAGACGCGTTGGCGTCGACTAACAGGAGGCGGAACGGCGGAAGCGACCGGCCTGCGCGCAATTTTTTGCTCATAGTTTATAAATATATTTTTTTTAAATTACTGATGTATTAATTGAAAAATCTAATCCCGTACGTCCCTCAAGAATTGAATGGAAGTGGATGTGGATAAAGTTTCATTGATATTACTTTACTATTGTCCAAATGAAATTGATTCTCCGTTTAATTTTTGGGCAACTTCACAACGTTTTTCTATCGAGGCAAATTTTGTCAATCGTGTTTCGGTTCCCAAACGTCACTAAACAAACTCTTCAATTAAATAAATCGATAAATAAAAAAAATCAAATTCAAAGTTTTTGAAGAAAAAAATTAATTCTCCGTGCGCTCGAAACGTCTGTTTTGGGTCTCATTTCGCCTTATGCAGGTATTGCAATACAATATTATATTTAAATTACATTAATATTGTAGATGTCAAATGTATTAAAATATTTGTCAGAAGTATCAAATAGGGTATTTATTAGTTAAAAGTTAAACTAATCCTAAAAATCTAAAAATGATACTCAACATAATATAATCTACCTACATTCGTTGTCATAGAGCAATAGTATAGAGTAAGTAAAAAGTAGAGACATCAAATATCGTATTAATATTGAAATGAATTAAACTGTTTTAGTTGCATTGAATTCAGATGCACTATTTGGAATGTATCGGAATCTAGGCAGCGAATGGTTCCTCAAAATTCCTTATGTTTCAGTGATCCGGTCATCCGTCATTCCAATCATTCCTATTCGTGAATTAAATACAAAATTATTAAAGAATCAATTACGGCTATTGTTTGATAATAACCATATCTATTGTTTATAATGTATTTTAATTTAGGAATATTTAATTCGTAGGTACATAGTTAAAAATCGTGAAAAAGCTATTTTATATCAGTACAGTATAAAATCTGTAATAGGTTTATAACTTTAGATTTTGTAACGTAATTTTTATGATAGAAGAAGTTATAACTCCAATATATTATTAATGACTAATTTCTAATCGCCACATTAGTGGCTCTCAAAATAGCGTTTAAATTTGTCTAAATAAAGCAAAAGCTCTGTCAAAATCTCTTTCTTTTATTATTTGCACAGTCGCGTATCGTTGCATGTGGTATAGCATAGGGAATTTAACTCTATCGATGACAAAGCATGAAGAAAGACAAATAACGATCTTTCCGACATTTAAATACCTACATTTTTTTAAATCCAGGTACCTACATGGAAAAAAATGCACACACCCCGACCACGTTGTTTTTGATATGATGTCTTCAAACTTATATGTTTTGTATATCAACTTCTGCTTCCCAATGAGTTTACCACTTTGGACCATAATAACGTTTTTGCTATAGATTAATACGCTTCAATTCTGTATGTGTTAGGTAATCGCTCAACGTCTAATAGGAAAAGAAAATTAATATAAAATACAAGTAAAAAATGTAGAAAATTGCATTTTTAATTCGCTTTTGTGAATAAAGAAAAAACTTAACAGTGCTTTTGGAAGCCCGAGTCTTAAAAAGGAGAAGCTTTTTCTACTGTCGCATCGAAACAACCTCCTAGATTAGTCGAGATTCGTCTCTGAAACAAAAATGTACTTTTCTTACACATCAAGTAATATCTCTGATAATGTTATTGATGTACAACAATGCATAACATTCAATAATAACTCGATCCCATTCGAAGTTCAAGGGTAATTTCAAAAACAGTTAAAAAATATACCATAGACAATTCCAATTTCCAAAGTTGCTTCTATCTTTGTACAAGGGGCTAATAAATGTCGATTAGTTGGATGGAATGATTGCGAGCGTGATCACTGGCTGGGGCCGGGGCATGCGCGCCGCTATTGATCTCAACTCCGGGATGACCGCGCACTACCCACCTCTTATTTGTGCGCTCATCTTGTCTATGCTCTCGATTAAGATGTAACTGTAAATTATGTGTGTATTTCTCTTGATTAGGTTTTACTTTTGTTGTTTTGTACTGTATTTACAGGAGTTTTATTTATTTTATTTAAAAAAACATCACATGTCATTACAGGACAATGCCCAATGTTTTTATTTTTATTAAGGAAGTTAACATTTTTTGCTATCATCTGATTATAATATGTACAAATGAAATAATGTATTTAATGAAACGATAAATTTATCATATTATAGTCTAATAAATGTATTCAACCTCTATCTTCCCTAGAGCCTACGATACGCTACGAAATAGAAACCTACGCAAGTCCTAACTCCTAACGCTTACTTATCTAAAACTGTAACGAGATATATCCCTAATTCCTAATCTTTTTTTTAATATAACTAAACTATACTATATTATTTAATTACGTGAACATTAGATTTTAATAACCATCCTTTTTTAAAACATTATAATAAGTTTTAAAATTTCTCTTTTATATTTAGTAACTAGGTAATTAAATTTATTTTTCCTTAATATTTATAATTAAAATTATTCATCTTTAATAGTAAACAGTTCAATCGATTACCTTTGAAATCTACTTATTATAAAATGAATAAAAGTAGCGTTTAAACGTTTTTTGACTTCGTACAAACATAATTATGTTTACCCAAAATATTCCCTCCATTATCCATACACCATTGTCCATTAATCCTAATCACCATACTAATGTACCCAATGTATGTTTCAGTGTGCAACTTCATAGTGCACGAGCGATGCGTGGGGCAGGTGGTGACGCCGTGCTGTGGGGTGGCGCCGAGCCTCATCAAGGTAATGTATAATTTACTATGTATTTGCTTCAAACAATCATAGATATAGACAATCGTTTGTTCACAAAGAATAACACGTACAACAACTAACAAAAAAAATAATAAGAAAAAACAGCTTAAATTTTGAAATCTCTACTTTTTTGAATAGAGGATAGGTGTATTTCATATAATATTTCTTGATCCATTTTCTACAAAAATATGTATTTTCGATAAAATGTAGTGAAATTGTTAAGCGCGTTTGCTTGTGTATTTACTTACGTACTTACGACAATTTACAATTTTACCAAAATATAATCTACAATCCAGCTACTTCAGTTTTATGAACACATTACATTTATATTCTTATTCTCTATAATTAACTAGTTATATTATAAATGATAATAGAACGCAATAACTTATAATAATTTAAAAGCAGTATAATATATTCATTGGACACAAAGCTTTACAAAATAAAAATGAGTTCGCGTGCCACGATTCCCTTGTTATACCCGCACATGCTCAACCAGCCATCATGTAATTGATAGCTCTTCGAATAACACGCACTCCAGGGATATCAGACTGTTAGTGGACATGGAAACATTAATAATGCTAATGTTATATTTATATTAGGGTTAATACTTCAGCTAATTGATCGAAAAGATAACTCTTTTAGGTATTCATTAGTGTATAAATTAATTGGCGATAACCACTCGCAATGAGGGAGCAAAATACTCTGACTTTTTTAACAAAGTTCTTCAGTTACAATAGGTAGGTATAAAGTATAGTCGTATTTATTTAATGCAAGTACAAGTAATATTAATGAATATAGAGCTCTAGCTCTATTTTTTCTCAAACTTTGTCTAAAACATAACAAATTATCTCCTGAATTCTTCGACGAGAACCACTGTATTTTTTTTTATTGTACACAACTTGAAATTAACACATAAACATAGTTTACATAACAATCTTTTAAAATAAGATACATACACAATTTCTTAAATAAGTGAACACAACACACACAATCCATGATTCTATATAATACGCATCCAAATACGTTGCGTAGTTTTCGACAAACAGACATCGGTTGGACACCCATGAGATCTCTACATACATTCACAACAGCTCAAGAATATCCTAAATATATACCAAATTGATTTCTATATTTTCTTCACTTAAAATAATTGTTAAAATAATGTGTTTATCCAGAACCCGGTGGCTCACTGCTGGTCAGAGCCGACGCACCACAAGCGCAAGTTCTGTACGGTGTGTCGGAAACGGCTCGATGAATTGCCAGCACTACATTGTATGAGTGAGTATAGCTTTAAATTTTTGTGTAACTAGTGTTTCAGATTCAGAAATTTATATCTAGGAGTTCTAAAAAAATTTTATATTTATATTTATTACCCTTGATTGGTAGTTGATGACTTTGACTTTTGATTTTTTTCCTCTTTATAATAGTAATAAAACGAAACAAATTAGTTACTTATTATTAAAAAAAAATATTAAATTTTATTATTGTTTTTAGAACACTCTGAACTCTACATATCGCCCGCATGAAAAGGAGAACTAATCATGTAAAATTTTCTGTTTACACACACGTATTGCTAGATTGTTTAAATTTATATTTATATGCTATACTTAGATATTATTACTATTGTATACATCATATTTCGCTAATGATATGTCGCACTGTTTATTTGAAGCTTCCAAATTACTTATTTACAAAACCTATAAACAATCCTTACTTAAAAAAAAAACAAAAAGCTATACATACATATTATAATGGTTACATGTAATGGTTAAATTCATTCACATCTAATTAACATATAGAGCTAGTGATTATCACTTAATAAATAACTTACTCTATGGTACATATGTGTAAGTTTGCGCTGAAGTACTCCGTACGTTAAGTACTCTGTGTTATAGTACGATTCAAATTTAATGGCGGCTCGGAACATCGTACGATCCGATGCGAAGAAAACAATTTTAGGTATTAGCGGGACGTAAAGGGCCCTGTGCGTACTCGCACTCCCACTTGCACCTAACTTGCGAACCGCCGCGCCATTAAGTTTGAATCGAACTGTATCTCTTACGAAGCATATGACTGTGCAGTATGCGAGTACTACGTCCACGGAGAATGTGTGGACTTCGCGGCGGCGGACTGCAAGGAGAACGCGACGTACTGCGCGGGCAGCGAGCCGCGGCACGTGCACCACTGGCGCGAGGGCAACCTGCCCGCCAACTCCAAGTGTGCGGCGTGCCGGCGCGCCTGCTGGTCCGCCGAGTGCCTCACCGGCTACCGCTGCGAGTGGTGCGGCAGCACGGTGAGTGC
>CAJQZM010038321.1:0-39632 GCA_907164665.1 Colias nastes | reverse complement strand
CGCCCCCGTCCCGCGCCACGCCCGCCAGCTGCCGCGCGCGCTCCTCGCCCCCGGATGTTAGCGCTGATATCCTGGAAAAGATACAATAGTATTGTTGAAGTGTCATTAGCTGACAAAACACCTTTTATGAAATTCAGGAGGTTAGAATGATAATTTGGAAAAGTAAAAGACGTCTTTGTTAGTAAATTAAATTTCAATTCGACTTACGTTATTGTTTTGACAAAAAAAATGATGATGAACTATGTTGTAGGTTACTAGCCTTTTAAGATAGACTCTTGATTAACATCTACATAACCGGAAATCCAAAGTAACTTATCAAGTATTATTAAAAATCATTAACCGTAACAACTCTTCAAAGCTAAGCATCAACTTAATATTTCTATAAAATTAACTGTCAAAAACTGACACCAATAAAGTTTTCCAACAAACCTCGTATTTAAATCATCCAATCTGCCCACAAGATGTTCAGGCAATTGCACGTTATCCCTGGCCAGCGCCTGCGCCTGTGCCCTCAGCTCGTCCACCTGTCTCCTCAGCGGCGGGATCTGCGCCCTGGCCCGCGATACGGCGTCCAGCTGCGCCCTCGCGTCCCGCGCGTCGCCCGGCGCCCTCCATGTCGCCCTGGCTGCTTCGGCCGCTTGCACGCGGGACGCAAGCTCGTCGAGCGATGTTGTGAATTGACGGACGCGCTGCAAATAAAAAGTATTTGATTTAATGTTGGTATAAGAAAGTGAAAAATAAATTAACAATGTGGTTCAAAAAAACATTAAGTACCTAAATAAATGTACAATTTGAAATTTGAGGAAAGCCTTTTTAAATCCAATCTCATGAGTTTAGATGTTAGGTTTAATATTAATGAAACATACCAATGCAACAATTGAACACGAGAGAAAACCTTATTAAAATATAAAATATTATATTATACTAATAGCTATTAAGTATTAACTATAAATTAGTGTAGAACCTTTATTAAAATAATGTGTTAGATATCGACATTTTCCGACGACAATTATTATTGTGATTAATGGAGTCATTAAAATATATAAAAATAATTAACCAGGGTTGGATTTTTTGTACGTAATTTGGCGCCTGAATCGTTTTTATTCCGTAAGTTGTCTGGGAGAGATAGTTGTTAGCCAACAAAGGAGCTATGTATATTTATTTATAGACTCCTGTATATTTATTTATTAATAGAACGGTTAAAGTCTCATTATAACCTCGTGTGTCAAGCCTTGGGTGACATCTTAAGTTTCCTAGGTCGTCTGGATATAACTTGCACGACCAGTACTTTCAGGTTCACAGAGGATATTTAATACGTACAAGTATTACCGTATGTGTGTTTGAAAATTAATATTTATAAGGAAGTTTGGAATGAATACACTCTCACACCTATATTAAAAGTATAAATATGTACATACAAACTTTTACTTAAGTAAGAGAAAATATAGGTAACCAGTATTTTAAAAATTACCTTTACATCATAATACAAAAGGAAAAGTCTCATACAAAACGCTATAAAAAAACCCTGAACATGAACAAAATTCGTTTCAAAATAATTTTCTAAACGTATAAAATATTTCGTAAATAACGTGAATTAGCAATAACCAAACGTATTTTATATCGGAACGTGACTTTTATGAAAATCCTAACGCCGTTCAGAGAATTATTTCACAATTCGTATCACGCGCCCATTAAAGCGTCAATCGACACAGTATGTCATGCTTAGCATATGTTAGCATGCTTGGTATTCAAGCAGCATGCGCATGCAAGCCGCATGGGCGCCACACGCGGGATGGACCCTATTTATGCTGGGGCAGTCATGTCATATTAGGACAGTGATTAGGTATTTTAATTGAAAATTTTACTTCAATCTTTTTTGATTTCATAAAAATTTCGTCTGCATGCCTTTACTATCTAATAGACCTGTCTAGTGTCTACATAATAAAATGTATTCCTACTTCTATTACTTTGAAGTAGAAAAATGATGATAAATTACTTATTTAAATATATTTAATAAAGACTTTAGCTAGCGACAGCTATTAACACAGTTCCAAAAACACATTACAAGAATTCTTAAGTTTATAACATAGCAATATAAAGAACAGTATCTACAATAACAATTCTGGAAACTCAAAGTAAACCCTAGCAAATACAAACTTTCACTGTCTGATTAAATGCCAACAACATCTGTGAAAGTAAAGCCTTAACAGTTTATATATTAACATTACCTGCCTAGAGAAAAACCTTGTTTTCTTGAATAGACATACAATTTATTTAAAAGGTCCAATTTTGTCCTATAGGATAGGTATTACTATTTCAGTAGTTTATTTAAAATCCTATAGTTTGTATAACATCATCGTTTTTAAAACCAAAAAAAGAACATACATTGTGACAACCCTATCGACTAGGGCTTGAAACATCGAAATAGTTAATCCACGACATTTGTGATGTTACTAAACTGCTTTGCATGATACATTTACATGCATGTGAAATAATTCCATTAACAACCTTAAGTATGTATCTAATTGTTTCATAATACACGACAAATTCCTCCAAACAAAACCTCTAAAAACTTATAAGGTGACAGCCCTACAGCCAGGGCTAGGAAATGATCCACGACTCCGATACCCAGACCACACGGTACTAGTCACGATGTGAGACCATACCCTTTAATTGTTGAAAGGTCCTTAACAATAACAAGTGTTTAAAACGAATGAAATAGACTGCATCATAATGCATACTTCAAAATCAGACATTGTTTTTTTTCTCATTGTTAAATTTATAATGCCTTTAAATATACTTAATATTTATTAAGAGCGTTTAGCTGTTCAATGCTAGAACATACAATTACTGTCCTAAAAAGCAAAAAAAGAATGTGTGAAATTCTGCTAAAGTTTTCTAAAGCGATGACCACTCAGCAGCCTACAAGGAAATTTAATACATTATACTTTATTTACTGAGTACGTTTCAAGTATTATATTTAACAAACAGTCTACAATGATAATCTTTAGTATCCTTAGCTTATATTATAAATCTATATTATATTATTTATAGTTGATACTATTTAAACTTATCTATGTATATCAAAAGCTCTGTTAACGTTAATTTGTAAAATCATCTATTGTACGACTTCCAAGTAAACCCTCCATAGTTTTCAATTCGATTGAAGTATCCTCTTAGACTCTTTGATCTTTTATTCCAATAATAAAGGATCAAACAGTTTTGTATTAATAAACCTTAGGCCTTAGCGTGACCTTTTCTGGACGAATTATCAATTTAATAATGTCGCATCAAATACATTTTCCTTTTAAGCGTTAATTGAGCTTCTGAAACTTGATTAGAAATTTTATTTTATGTCGAACCCATGGTATTTGATCCTCAATGTTTTATTGTATGAATACGTCCTTTTCATCAATTCGAATTTAAATCTATGATTGTCTTTTAGTTCGGTACTACCAGTGCCGGTGTAAGGGCCACTGACACCCCGGGCGAAAATATTGTGGCGCCCACTTGAGACCAGGCACCTTTGCACCAGGAGAGGCAAGAGACTCCAACTTCAGACCTTGGCGCCCCCCAGAATTTGTCGCCCCGGGCCATCGCCCCCTCTCGCCCCCCCCTAACGCCGGCACTGGGTACTACCTAGTTAATTTATTTATTAACTATCTTACCGCCCGCGGCTTCGTCCGCTTTGTCTAAAACCTAATAAATTATATACTAAAACCTTCCTCTTAAATCACTCTATCTATTAAAAAAAACCGCATCAAAATCCGTTGCGTAGTTTTAAAGATTTAAGCATACAAAGGACATAGAGAAAGCGACTTTGTTTTATACTATGTAGTGATAGTGAAGTGATGATACGTTATTAATTTATTTCTTTGACGTCATAAAATTCATCATGACATAGGTACCACATAGGTACATTGGACCTATATATCAAAATCTATCTAGCACAAACAAAATAAAATATGGCGATCGTAAAAATAATTTTCCGCATCGCATAATAGGGATTATCAACGCTTGTCTATTTTGGGGCAAAGATATTTTGTCCCTCTTCTGGGACGTATGATATTACATTACGGCCCATTTTATCTTCGTATTACTTTTACCCCACGGCTTTTTTTATATATTGTTAGATATATCAGGGGCTAGGTTAACATAGATTAAATGCTAATCGAAATGTACTGTGATTCTATCTTATGTCGAACTAGCTTTCCTCCCGCGGCTTCGCCCGCTTTGTCTAAAATATAATAAATCATATACCTACTAAAAACCTTCCTCGAGAATCACTCTATCTATTGAAAAAAACGCATTGAAGTCCGTTGCGTAGTTTTAAAGATTTAAACATACATAGGGATATAGGGACAGAAAAAGCGACTTTGTTTTCTACTATGTAGTGATGGTCACTACTTCTATATTGATGTTATATATTACTTGCGCATCAAAAGTTGATAAATTTCAGACAATAACGTATAATATGTAAAAGATGTTTATGTAGTAACATCTTACTAGAACAATAGATAAAGCACTAACACCATTAATACTTGTAACACTAATGAAATATGTGTAAGAATACACGGGATCTACGATAAAACAACGATTTGTCTGATCGTTTGTTTTTGACGGTTAATCTCCGGAACGACTAGACATGCCCTAATGAAGCGTGATGCACCTTATTTGGGTTAAAATATAAAGCCACTGGTCGTTAAACTCAGTTCTTTTGATAGCTTTTTTATCATTTAACAGGTAGGCTAGGTAAGGCTTACAAAATAATTGAAACTGCATTCTCCGCGGTTTATTTATAAATTTAATAATATAAATTCATAACAACTTGCCGGCTATGATTTCGAAATTAATCAGTGCGTGATTAAACAGTTTTATAGGTTATATTGCATAATTTTGTAATAACATAGGTATTCAGGGTTGCTACATAATATATTTTTCACGACAGGAAGTTGTTTAACATTATGTTTCCAACTATTAACGTATTTGCATTTAAGAAATCCCATACAGTGATTAGGCCACCCAGTGCAATAATCATTGTTTTTTTTTTATAAAGAAACATCTATAGTATTGTTCTCGCCATTCTGTTTGTTTTGCTTATCAAATATCGTGTCCATAATGTAAGCTATACCTGGCTTATTATACTTGATAGCTTAAAATTATTTATCTGTATATATTTTGTTGCTCAAGCGATAAATCTCATGCTTCGTGGATTATAATATAACTTTATAAGGGAACAAATTTAATTGAAATCAGTTGTGACAAAATTTTAGTTCAGTAAGAACGGGTTGAAAATTAATCTAAGAGATCATTCAAAATAGAGCTATCTGTGTACAAATTTTCACCTCGATTTAACAAGCCGTTCTTTCATGAATGAGTAATAGACAGATCCATCTACACATATTCCATGTTTATAAACTCGATAACAGCATTTTTTTCGAAATTTTCTATATCAATAATTTTTAATTATATTACAGAACCCACAACCATTTAATTATTATTCACCATTCTCTCTTATATAATATTATAATTATATTGCTGAAGCACGTGTCGATAGCAGAATTACTGTAACATTGAGTCATCTAGATTGTAGACACGACCAAACTAAATCAATTGTGTATTAATTCATTTCGTTTCTATTTCTGGAAACAATGAATAGTATTGAAACATAAAATCTAATAAATTAAAATGATGGAGCCTTATTTATGTATTTATTATTAGCCTTTTTATTCCATCATACGTTATATTCAATGTAAAACAATAATTTTTAAATCATAATAAAAATTATAATATTTATGGTCAATCTTCGGTCAAAGGTTAAATATTACTTTACGCAAAAGCGTTTTCAGGGATTGTGGCTGTGGTAACGCTTCTGAATAATTGATATTATAAATATGTAAATCATGAAATTGTTACTTATTTCTCTTTATGAAATAATATTTCCATGACACGACTTGTAGGAAAAACAGCATTAAATAGTTTGCTTTAAGTATAAATTTTTAATTTAAAATATTCAGACTAATGCTCTATGGGTGCATTTGATATTTTGTATGATTTCATGTCTTGTTTGTTTTATTATTAAAAAAAATTGAAATTAGAAATCGAACTTATAAATACGATGTTCCAAGTTGTTGTTAGGAAATACATTGTATTGAGGAACCAGAATTACGAGAGTAAATAGCACAATTCCACATCACAAGAAAATCCATTAGAAGATTTTTCACTTGAACTTCGCCATACTAAATCTAATTAAAAAAGGCTATAATTTACGTATCAAGCGTGAGTCACGGGGTCACTGCCCTGTTAAGGTGTACACACACGATCGACGGGTGTGAAGCGCCCTAATTTAACGGTTATGTGTGATTGCTACACAATATTATTGCTTATGTGATGTTTATTTACGATGTACATTATTGAGTTGCTGTAATGTGTTCGACGATTGATATCGTACGTATCTGTCCTTAATGTGTATCGATAATAATTAATTAATCGAATTATATTATGTTAGTTTCTAATGCCTAAATATTATGAGTTTCCGTTTTGTATTAGGAAAGATATTATTATAAGTTTAAGTCAGTTTGTTACAGCTGATCTCCGAAACGTACAGAAATATTTAAAACTTAAATATTAGTTAAATATTGTAAAGCAAGCAGCAAATCATACGAACATAATTTATTTTATCTGTAGTGATTATCGAAATTACTACTTCTGCCTATTATTTTGATTACGACGATGAATAATTAATATTGTGCAAAATTTTAAATAAAAAAATAACTACTCAAAACATTTTCATTTCTCAAATCACAATATAATCCAAATCTAGGTAGATCAAGATGTCCTAAAATAAATGAATTTGTCTATACATGTCACATGTGTTGCGTTGAATCCAATATCGATATATCAAAGGCAAGACTACAAAGCAATCGGTGATAAGATATCAGCAACTAATTAGAGACCAACCACTGTTATATTAAATGCTTATACCTATTACCTATGTCTGTTTGTATGTTTGATTTAAATTTTAAATATTTTGAAGAAATAATTATAAATAGGTATCTACCTACTATATTAATACTAACTATCTACTATTAATACCTAGTAAGTTTATCTTTACATGCAAAAAAATCTAATGCGAAGTCAAATGAAAAATGTTGCTTGGATACATAGGTACCTATTATTAAACAATATACATATTTGCAATGATTTATATTGCCTTTATAAACTATAATTAAGTTTTCGTTCTTCAATTAAATATTTTAACTTACCTCTACTATATGGGTCAATAACTATGATTAAACCGGTTTGAATTTATTTGGCACGCCAAGCTTTGAAATTGAGAAGAGTCGTTAGATTAGGATATTTGACTATATTTAATACAAATAAAAAAAAGTATTTAGGCGCCACATTTCGTATAATTGTTTTGCAGCTATCTGTTTTTTTTAATATTATGATTTTTACATAACCAAATTAAAAATATATACGGTCGAATTGAGAACCTCCTCCTTTTTTTGTAGTCGGTTAAAAAACATTCCGATACGCACAAAGTCACGGGCAGCTACTCACACGGATTATCAGTTATTTACCCTTGGCATTAAAAACAAACATAAAAACAGAAGAACTGCTATAATTCTGAAGACGAGTTAACATCTCCATTTACGCTGTGTACATAGAAGGCGATAACGAGTAATCCTAATCATCCATTTGTACTTATAAACTATCTTGTACTACGATATACATGGTGGTTTAAAGCCAATTTATGAAGGTATGGATACAATCGTACGGAAAGAATATTAAATATGAAATATTTTCGATAGTAAATAATGTACTTATATTGAACATATTGTTAAAAAAAAAACTTGATACTTTTACAAATGGCATACCAATTATCGCCTTCAGTGCTAGAAATGATATAAAGTATAAACAATTGGTAAATTAATAGAAAAAATTGATCAAAGCTGTAACTTTCAAAATTCCATAGCGCTTTTCATAAATGTTGTCACTATGCCACAAATGAAGAAATAGCTGTACAGTTTTTCTAGCAAAAACAAAAAAGATGAAAGAGTCTAAATTCTGCAACGTAAAACAAGAAAACAAACAGATAATTCGTATTCAAAAACCGGGAATCGAACCCTGATTCACCATTGGAATGCGAGTGGGCGGTACGGATGACTAGAGTAGTTCAATGTAACCCAACTGCAGAATACTTAGCGATTCATCTGAGCCTAGTTAATGTACACCACTTTGTCCGTGGTTAATATTTTTGGCAGGGCTAATTATGTTTCATAATGCAAGTTACCCTTAAAACTGTATTCTCATCTGCCAGTTAGTTTTCTTAAAAAATTGCCCATTCGTTTTCGGAAATCCTGAATAAATAGAGCAAAATAAATAGTTTCACGTAAAATATTGATTTAACTTTAGAAAGCGTATACTGATTGAATTTCATTTATTACTTAGATAATAATAGAACATACAACAAAGTTGGCTTATTTGTGTAGGAAACATAATAGGCTTTTAATGAATAAAGGTAAAAGATTGATGGAAGCTTAGAAAAGAACGCTATTTTTGTCCCGAAAGCAATCCCAGAGGGAATATTAGAGATGAAAATTCAAATAATTTATACTAATATTATAAAGCTGAAGAGTTTGTTTGTTTGATTGTTTGTTTGTTTGAACGCGCAAATCTCAGGAACTACTGGTCCGATTTGAAAAATTCTTTCGGTGTTAGATAGCCCATTTATCGAGGAAGGCTATAGGCTATATATCATCACGCTAAGACCAACAGGAGCGGAGCAATGCGGGTGAAAACGCGCGGCACAGCTAGTTTACTATATTCACAAGAGTAAAGTCGTAGGCGAAAGTCTAGTTAGTTTATAAATTGTATTAAAACAATAGGACAATTTTTATCCCGTTTTAACGAGAATAAAATATTAATAAATTCTTTCATTATTCCGTTCTGAAATATAAAAATTCTAGAAATAACAAGAACAATCTATGAAATATTTCCAGACGTTTCCCGTTAAGTGGCGTTAAATGAAAATAAATAAAAATTGCTTCCTCCGACAACACAAACAGTGAATTAATTAAGTGCAGTTTCTTTTATTGTTTGTTTCGAGCTCGCCATTACAGCTTGATTGCAAGCAAGCTGCAAGGAATCTCTTTGAACCAGGGACCCGGTAAGAATAATGAAAAATTAAAAAAAATACATAAAATATTAAAAACATTCGATTGATACAACAAGTGAATAGGTGTTTTTTTTCTTTTCTGTACGGGTTACCAAAGTACTGTATGTGCAGAAAATATTTAAATAAATACAAATTAGAAACTGAAGTGTTAGTGTTACTAAAAATATTACTTACGTTAAGTAATATTTTTAGTAACACTAACACTTTTTATTAAATGCCCTGTTAACTGTGTAAATCTATACCCTCGGTTTAAACAAATATTTTGTGTTATTAACCCAGTTATAACTTATTATCTATATTCTATGTTATAAATTGATAACTAAATAAACTTTCAAATCAGTGAATTTAGTATTTAAATTATGCCTGGATAGATTAATATATCATCCACTATTCCAGACTAAAATAGATTTTTCCTACTTTGAGATGGTCTCTGCAAACTTTCTAACTATTCTAACAAGAAAAACGGGGGGTGGTATGTTCGGAAGTACAAACTTTTTAACCTCATTCTTGTTAACAAATCTGTCTAACATAATTTGAAAACCTAACATGAGATTTTACTGTATTTTTCTCGTTTGTAATTAAAGTTTCAATTTAATTAATTATTATTATCAGTAATTTGCAGTCAGACATGCATTGTTATCTTATATTATAAAAAGTGTACAGAGGTATAACATAAGTAAATGAATTACATCGTCAGCTCTCGGCCTACACCACTATAGGGGTATAATTACTCAATTGCTTTCGTTAAACAATTGTTCAAGAACAACATTCTGTATTGCAGACCGTTTAGTTTTCTAACAGCATAAAGTTTTAATAAAAAATATCCCGTTCATTATTGGAAAACGGGTTACCTAATGGATGAATGTTTTGTTATTTCGCAAATGAAAATTTTATTTCTAATCTAACAAGACTTATTTAGAAGCGCTTTTGAGTCAAAATACCTTGAGAAATAATGATTAACGTACATATACATATAAGAATATAGGTATACCGATATCCAGATGATTTCAATCAAGAGACAATTCGCATACCGCGTCAAAAAGTGTCTTCAAACGCAACCATGTATTCCGCCATAATATTATATCGTAAATCAAATATAATTTAAACTTTACAACCTTGTGATAAAGCATGTTATTGTTGGTTACATCTCTACCATTTTTAGAACATGAGTCAATCCCTTTGTGCCTTTTATCGGGCGATGCGGGATTTTTTTTCGCAAATATTTATATCTGGTGACTAAGGTGCGAAATACGAATGTCACACACGTGATGTTATTTGTATTTTTTTTAAATGAACTTATCTAAGACAAAATATTTTTTTCAATAGGACCACCAGACCTTAAGTTTAGCAGTTGACCCATCAAACTATAAAAAAAAAACAAAAATTTAATTTAAGCAAGCATTCAATAAAAAAAAAATACTATTCCAAGATTTGTATATCTACCCATATTCGTTATTGAAAAGAAAACCCTCCGTGCTCAGAAATATGTATTCCGATACAGGCTCTTGCGCAAGGCATGTACATTGTAGGTACATCTAATTTGACATTTTTGTAATGTCAAATATAAAGGTTAGCTGTTTGGATCCACATTGTTTAGCGATCATAGGTTATAGAGCATTATATTCCTTTAAGAAAATAAAGCTCTTTAGACTTTTTCTTACTTTCTTTAGCTAAAACTTGCAAAATATATAGATTCAATACTTCACATTTTTGTCTTTTTGAGCACTTTAACTTTATTAAAAATATGTACAAGGCTCTACTAGCATATTTAATTCCAAGAATTTACAGTCTATGTTTTAACTTCTTTCCATTTAAATATATTTTGTTCTCGCGACTTTAAATATATTTCTTTCTACGTATTTTAAAATTTATTAAAATCCGAGTTCTATCCGTTTAGTATTAAACAAGGATAATACAAACTGTTTGGAAATAATAATATCATGGAAGCTTATGGTCGCCGCTTATCAGGTGACGCACAGTCGATTGCCTGCTTGTACTAACTTCAGCAAAACCTAGATAGACTTATTTAGCCCGCTAAATAATCTAACAGTACAACCCCTTATCACCATAACACGACAGCTTAGCGATTGGCGTATGGTTCTTGTGATAAGCTGAAGCGATTTATTTAAAATGTCGACTATTTATTTATTTATATTACGACATTTATTTATTTATTTATTTATTTATTAATATTTAGTATTCAATATTACCTAGGGTAACGGGTACTAACCTTGGCACCCCCCCAGTGATTGGCACTTTGAGGTTTAATATGCAATTATTATGGTTTACTGACTAATTACCAAAAATAAAATTTACCAAATAATGCCCCCATTATTTATTGCCAACACTAAATGGTAGTTATGAATTTTAATAACTGGTAAAACGGAGAAAAAAAATCTTTTCTGTCATGGTTCCGAGCGCAACAACTTTATCGTGATTTTTTAACAAATTTTGCTAATACTGGGTAAGTTTGTAGGTTGTTTTTCTTTGTTACTAGATTAATAAATGATTGGTGTGTTGTTTGTACTTGTTAATTAGTTATTATATTACAGTTTTAAAGCAAAATTTGTCATAAAAATCTGTTGATTATTGAGTTCTTGGGGTGCCAATGACTATGCCCATGTTTTGTATGAAAGTACAGTTTTTTGGCACGGGGGCCAATGAATAGATAACGGTTTAACAATTATCCATGTTAGATTTTGGACTTTATAAGACGTGTATTAAAAGTTCTATTCATAAAAAGCCATATTATGGTGATAGTGAGTCTGCATCCAAATTTTGGCAGGGCCAATTATTGTACTTTTAAGGCGATTGGCAGGGCCAATCATTATACTCGTATGGTGACAATAATTATACCTACTTTTAGTGAGGAGTAGTAGTGATGTGCTAACATTCATGTGATTTATTAGGTAAATAATTATAATAACAATAACAGGCTTGATAGAAAGTAACATTGCCTCCTACGCAGAAGGTCCTGGATTTGATTTCTTCATAACAAAATCATGTTGTGTCTAAGGTGCTATAACATGTAGGTATAATAATATGTAATTAAAAAAAGGTATTTAATTTAGGTAGTAAACACAATGTTGGATGGTGCTGTGTGAATTAACCCAGATTTTTTTATTATTATTAAATTCAACAAAGATATTCAAGATAATTCATTTTACATCTTGCATTTTTTTTCAATCTCTATTAGGGAGAGCGAGAACGTATGCGAGGCGGACCAATCACGAAGCGAGCGGACGCCATTTTCAATTCGATTCTTTATCTGCATGGCTTATAACAGTTAATAGATACCTAGCTACTATTTGTTGCAGCATTTTATTATTACAATCCTATTCCCAACACTATTTGTTCTCCGTCGTATTGATTGGCATACCACGTGTATAATGATTGGCAGTGCCAGTCATTGTACCTTTCACTATGTTAATCACTATACCAACGAGTGCCAATAATAGTGCCCTGGGGACTTTTTCAATATTTGTTTAATTTTATCATGTAAAGTCTTATTAATACAGCTAAATTTTGATTCAAAATGGTTCCTAATATATTTAACAATCAAATGCCATAAAGTGTCGGTCACTATTATAAACGGTTGATTTTATTCAAGCGTTAAAAGTCAGAAAATTGCTCTAGGTGCCAATCATTGTACCTCTTACCCTAGTTAATGTTAAATTATGTTTTTAGAAATCGCAAAATCGAAGTGTAATCACATGCAGAAAGTCTTTATAATGAAAATAAACTATGAAAACAGACAACTAAGTGACTGAAGAATGAGAAGATGATACTGAAATAGTCACTTATTAACTACCTATATAAGTAAATGATTTACATTTATAAACACTCAAATACTTAAAATATTGCAAGGAAATCAGATGTTCATATTATTTTTCAGCATCGCTCTTTCTTTATCACTTGTACCGTGTAAAATCGATGTACCTAAATGTAATTTACAGATACACTAGTGTACATTGCGCGCCGTTATCGAAGATTGAAACCAAGTTATATTACACGCTATTATTATAATGCAATGTATTACGCACTTAGCGTATCGGCCGCTTTATCGGCAGCCTTCGAGATACCTATGAATAATATAATTTATTGGCTGTCACTATGACATACGTCAATTTAAATGAGCATTAAATTCTGGTATTATGTTAGATGAAATCTTGGAATTCTTATGGCCACATCGAAGGCTTTAGTAAAATCGATTTAACATGCAGTTATTATATCTTTGACCCGATGGGAACTTATCTGTATACTTGGAAATTACTATGAAAGTACAAACATATTTATGGGAAATTAATATTTCAAACAGTTAAATGTTTTCCTTAATAAACCTAACAATGTTTTGTACATTTCAATAAGAATTTCATCACGTGTAGTCTTAGATAAAGAAAATATAGGAATGTTTCCTCGAAAACTCATACGGAAATATCAAATTTCAAAAAGTGTAATTAAGCATTTCAAGAGAACCTATAAAAAACGGGCTAATTTACTTTATCTATTTTTTATATCTTGTTAATTATTATACTCTTAGATTAACCTTACCACGGCTTATCCCCGTATCCAACATACCACTTTCATTTAAATTATCTGATTATTACCTGTAACAAATAAAATTACACATTATTATAACATACCTTTTCAATTTATACATAATGTATAATATTTAGTATTTACATTAATTTCAAAAACTATTATTAGAGTTGTGTGAAATAAAGCTAGACTTTTATCTCTAACAATTAATAAATAATAAAGACAGGGATGGATCTCGGAATGAAAATTTAAAACATAAAATATTTTTAAGTATATAATGAGGTAGTAAGCCATACCTACTCGCTTTACATGCACACATACCAGACGTCATTATAGAAATAAATAAAATAAATCATGCAGGAATCTGACATAAAAGCAAATAATTAAACCCCATTATACAAATAACTGTAATTCATCACAGGCTAAACAGCCGGTCTTAAAAGTCTCATTAAAAAAACGGCCTGTATTAACTAACAGTTAACACCGTTACCATTATAATTATTATCATCAAAGTATGAATAAATTAGCGTCAGCTTAACGCACAACCGTCACCATATCACTTAAAACACTTTAACGGTCTGTGACACAAAAAATATGTTTCATAAACAAGGAGTGACTATCGAGTCTCTTGTTTAAAACTCAAGTTAACTCGCGGTGACTTACACCGCAGAAGAAATATTTTTTAATGTTGGTTATCATAGACTATTTTTGTTGAGTACGTAGTAAAACAAATTATTCAATTATTTACCTATATATATGTCAAGTAATAGTAATTAGTTATGTAATAAAAAAAAAACTTTGGATTAGTATTTTCTTTTTTTAAAGTCCAAACTGGATAACGAAAATATAAAGCTCGAGCTGCATAAATAAATCCAACGGATTCCGTTATAAAGCCATAAAAAATCGCAATAGTCTTTTTACAAACCTGCACGTTCACGTAAAATTTAAATTTTCAATACGTCGTTTGTTACTCCCGTCACGTAGGCGTCATAACTGAATGTATTCATTTGTTACCGCGTTTAAATATCTGTTTCCATTTTACTTTAACATTGTTCTTGGATAAACTCGACTGGGTATAAGGGAGGTAGTTAGTTCGGTCAGTTTCATTTGATGTGTAGTGTAGAGCCCTAATAAAGGCAAGTAAAATTGGCTAGTAACATTTGATACATTTTCTCAGATTGACATAAAGGTCAATAACAGCTTGTCATATTGTAACATCATCGCAAAATCTCACGTACAGAATATTTTTATCGAGTAAAATAAAAATCTATACCTATACAAATTTACTTTGAAATAATTAAGTTCCCATCCTTTAAGTCCTATATATAGGTATCAGAATGCACCTCATTCAAACTACATTTTAATTACGAACAGACACGTGAAGCAATTTCAAACATAATTTTTAATCAACTGCGCAGTGCTTTTATAAAGTTTTCAAGAATTATTCGTTATACTTTCAATGCGAGTTTCAAAAAGAAACTCCTTTCACGCCACACTACATAAGTAGGTAATGGAAAATCTTGTACGTGCAAGTTGAAGAGCTTTTAAAGCTTTGCGGGGCTCCATCCTTTTTGGGGCCCCAAAATGCGATGCTATCGAACTATGTGTTAACTATTTCATTAACACGTAATTTTTTAGTTGTGCATAAGCGCTAATGATATACATATAAAAGCATGATGTCTTTAAAGTCAAAATGCAAATTTTGGAATTAGAACCAATCAGACGAAATTTCGTTCCAATTTTCTTTAAGTCGTGCAAAACTTTCTGCTTCAAAATTATAGGGCCCCAAACTACTCGAGTCCGTCCCTGCAACATCGTGAAAGCATGTAGCACCTTGTTGCACACTCACCGCTGCAGCGCTGCAGCGATTCAGAAAATTGCTGCAAATTGTTTTCACAGCGCTGCAGTAATGTAAGATGTAAGTGTACGCGATGATCTGTTGCTATTAAAGTTGAACAGACAATGGTTTAGCTGTTAGAGACACGAACAGCAGAATATAATTTTTAGGTAATCTTTGGTTTGATACTGTAGGACTACAGTGTAGTCCATGTGGATAATTAATAAAAATTATTCTATGTGACGTGTAAAAATAATAATCTACTTCATAATATGTATAACATTTTTCTTGTATATCTTTTAATAATTTTAATTCGGTTGTCGGAGGAGGTCATCAATTACTCGGAATCTTTGATTATCTTCGGTTCATTAACCTAAATTTTTATATATATTCGAGATTAAGAATAATTCAAATAAGTGAGCGTTGTTTTCTAATCAATATAACTTGTACGGAATATATTGCTTCATTTAAATTCTAAACAATTTGTTATATATATGGTTAACCGCCACTGCTTGTAACTTTTACGCTTCGTTGAAAATAAATAAAATAAGAGCTAACAACTCAAAGCTCACATGCAAAGCCCTGTTATATTAAAAGAAATAACTTTTAGGAACTCTCAAAATTTTTATAAGAGTTTCCGAAATATGAGTGCGTATACATATTTTATTAAAATTCTTAATTTATGAGCGAAAATTTTGTCAGTTTATAAAATGTATCTCAGAGAATGTCGAATATTGTGATATATTAAAATTTCGTAAGTTTCAATATAATATGTATTCAAAAAAACATTTTAGCTTTATTCACAACCAAGTTTCAGGCAGAAAAGCTTTCCTTTGAAATGAAATTTCCAGTGATATTTTTTTCGTTTTCCAATGTTTCTCATTAGAAAACATAATATCTTTTGAATGGATATCATTTCAATTGAATTGTAAATTAGCAGTCATCGAATTGTTTTTAACTGAGTGCATAAACTTAATCCCTCAAACACACATTTTAAGAACAAACACACCGACATATTATATACTATACAATCTGATATTGATGTAAAATTAAAAACTACATAATTTCATACCCGACAAAATACATATTATATTACATAGTACACTGTGCAAACCATATGAATACTTCCAAACCAGTTCCAGAATCCCGTTCAAGTTTTGATCTTATTTCGATGCAAAAAACAAAATATACCAGACCAGTTCATTATCAGAGAGGTGGTATGTGAATATATTAACTGTTTTATTTTTTGTCAATTTCTCAGCACTGCCTTAATATCAATATGAATTTAAATATCGGGACATGTCAGGAAACACCATAAAAATAATAATTTAGCAAACGTTATACCTATTTAGAATCCGGATACTATACAAACATAATATTATTTCCAATATTTGCATGTTATACTATTGTTATAACTCTATTTTTTATGTATCTGATTGTGTTGATATTGGCAGTAGTAAGGTAAGTCTATGTAAAAAGTTAGTATCTTTATATGCTTTTTTTGGAAAAATTATAAGTTTTCCTGAAAAAATGTTATATTACGAGCGAAGACGGGGCGTCAGCTAGATAATAATTAATATATAGATTTCCAAGTGCTAAACGCTATTCAAGTCATTTGACACCGAGTGTCATGGCGTGGGAATATTTCGGAAATTCGACACGCTTCGAGCACACCCGTATATAATAGCCATGTTAAAACACATGCTCTTTTTATACGCTAAAATTGAGGATTTGCCTTGATTGATACTTAATACATTTTTCATATAAGAATGTCCTGAACATCTTTCGACTGTCGGCCGCTTTGTTAAACGCGGATCAAAATCTATATATTATATTCTTTAATTTATCCTAATATCTTAAAATCAAACGTTTTAATTGGTTTTAATGCTTGACGACAAAACTTTGAAGTAACATGAAAGTCTTAAAAAACATTGAATAAATCTAAAGAAGGCGTTATGATTAAGATTTTCCAACCTAATGTATGTAATTATAATCGATCAGTAAACTTATTACCACTATATTTTCCGTATCAAAATCTGTAAAAAGCTCTCTATCTCTATTTACAAGCACCTATCAATTCCGACGAGTCAAGTCATATTATCATACATGTATTGTAACCTACCGTTTCCTCCTCCTCCAAAGCCCTGATCAGCTCATAGTACAGAAGTTCAGCTTCCTCAGATATTTGCACCTTCTCCACATCACAGCTCTTGCGGCTGATATCACAGGTGATTTCCGGCTGTATGTGCATTGTCAATCACATGTTATAACTGTTCAATCACTGCTACATATCACTGCTATATTTCACTGTGATTTCACATATTTTGTATTATTTTTATAGTTTCACTTTTGTTTTTTGTTCGATAACTTGTTAAGTTACTCTTTGTATTTTATGTTTAAATATTTCGTTCGTATGACAACCTCATATTATAATGTTAAGACAGAAGGCTAAATTAATAATTAAATTGATATTAAGTCCTGTTGGGATAGATCCTAAAATATATGTATAAATAAGTGGCAGTCATTACCTAGAATCGTACTGATATAATTTATCGTATAAAAAATATTGTCAATAAATAGCCGTTATTTATTAAAATTACCATTTATATACATTTTCAATTATTTCAATCGTATATTTTTCCTTCCTTAATTATTTAAGCATGTGTTCGTAATTGCATTAACGATTTTAATTGGTTTTATACATGAATAATTATTGTAAATATAATGTAAACAGTTTTCTTTATAAATATTTATGTTTGACTTGACTACGGTCCAATTAATTTATCAAAATTCGTCCAGAACAGTTTCAGTAATCAATACTAGTTGTAGTTTATGAAAGTAAATACAATCCTTACGCACTAAATTTCAATTTAATTTTATAAACAAGGATCGTTAATATAGTGATTAATAAACACGTTTTTTTGGATATAACAAAGATTTTTGAGACTCATGAAAAAAAAAGTTCTGCAGATTATGTGAATTTATTTGGACAAAGATCAACATACATTAATAAAATTAGTGTCAAACACACTTTACAAAACATAAACACGTCAAATAAAGCACGCAAGCATATTTCTAGATTTCCGTCGCGCGTCTGAAATAATCCTAGCCTGGCGTGGCCTGGCCTAGGTCTGCAAATAGCCAAAGGATAGCTTCATTAGCGTCGCGAACGTAAATCAGATTTATAGTCCAGGCTATAATTTACGTCCTAGAACATTTGCACACACTAGTTCTTGTGCCCTGACTTTGTGCAAGTTTTATTTATACATATTTCTATAAAAAACGGCTTGTTAAAATTAATATACCCAAAAATAAAGGATATAATTTAATAAATATAGCGCTTTACTCTACACTTCCTTAAATTTTACTAAATAAAAAATATAAAAAAAAACATGTTATTCGCTTAGGTATAGGAAGAATAAAGGACAAACAATTAATATGCACTTATATTATGTGCTTATAATAATTAGTTTTAACCTACAACATATTTACGTCGCTATTTATCCCCTACTTTACTTTCTAAACAATTAAACTACACCAATGAAATATGTCATTAAATACTTAACGTGCATTCATTCCAGGTATTCAATAAACAGACATTTTATTAGTTCATTGCTCGCAATAATCCATCTTCCAACTAGTAAACACGTGGTTATTTTAAATATCCAAATACCTGATTTGTTTATTTATTTGCGAATCTATAAATTTCCTAGTTCACGTCTGTTTTAATTTATCGTGAACCAGATACATATATGAGTCGATGGTAAAAATACCATGTTTATGTGTTAGTTGAACTCGAACGGTATTGCATCTTAACTACATTTTTTTTGTCTGGAAAATGTTAAGATTTTGCTTATTTGTTTAAACTTTCTAAAATAGACATAAGCAGCCTAGTTTTAACTACGTTGATAAATATATTAATTTTAGAATAATATTTTATTCAGTGGTAGAAACAACTCCTTACTTGTTTATAAACAAACTAAATGAGTTGTCATAAACAAGAATGTTTATTTTTAATTACTCATAGCATTCGCTCTTCAATTGTACATTTTTATGTTAATATTTTATTTGTCTCTCTAAAAACATGTAATACCTATGTAGGTTGACTTTTTTATTTAAGGCGACGATTTTTAGTTAAATACATCAAAAAATATAAGGATATCTTTTACCAAACATCGATCTTTCACGGCTCCACAGGATTTTGTAAGATAACAGTAGAACATTATAAATGTGTAATTTACAATTAAATAGGGTCATTGCGCCTGTTCGCGTCCACTTAGTGCAGTTGGAAAGTTTGAAGGAGAAAATAAAAATGTTCCAGAACAAATTTCAACTCAAAATTTATGTAACGTGTTCATTACATAGTCTATTTTAAGATTTACTTTCAATTGTGTTGGAATTATCATGTGGTTTTTATTTATCTAGACAAATAGCAGAATTAGGCGTTTTACCCAGTTCGCGTCCAAAAATTCCAGTTTGCGTCCACCCGTGGACCAGTTCGCGTCCACCAGCTTAGAAAAAGAATTAAGAGTGTATTGGGTGATATTTTATCAGATAAATGCAAATAAAAATTAGATTTTAATAAATTATTTATTTACGAATATAGTTATTTACTAAGGTTATTTAATAAAAACCGGCCAAATGCGATTGGGACTGTCTGCTGTCTGACCTGTTTTTTTTTCATATGTTTTAACTGTAAATGATTATTTTTTCAATGTTTCCCTTATTTGTGCTATAAGACGTTGCTTCGTACCAAACTTCAAGTGTCTGTGTTCACGTAAAGTACCCTGTAGGTTTTGATTCCCTTGCAAATGTCGAAATTTGCAGCATAAACGGCTGTATCTTTTGATTGCTTTGGCTTATAAGTTTGATTTTTTCACTGCTTCAAGGGACCGTAGATTTGAGTATTCAATATAAATTTCAGCTTTATACCTCCACGCGTTACTGAGAAAAAGGGTCTTGACAGAAAGACAGACCGGCAGACGGACATACAGACGGACGGATATCAAAGTGATCCTACAAGGATTCCGGTTTTTCCTTTTGAGGTTCGGAACCCTAAAATAAACATTATTATTAATATTATTCACTGTAAGGAAACTGGAAAAACTTATTTATATTTATCTTATTCTCATCATTGATAGAACTAAAAATTAACAAAAAACAAAGTTACGTTATGTAAATAAATAATAATCAGTTCTATTAAGATTATCTACCTACCCTATTTTTTAGTTTCTAATGAATTAAATTTCTTTTTTGTTTATATTATTTTCTTAACCACAGACTTATTGACTCTCATTCTCAAAGATCATCTCTCGTCTCATTCTTAGAATTCCCATTTTAAAATGAAAAAAAATAGCATAAACATTTGCTAATTTGAATGAAAATTTAAATTATCAACTTGTGGTCTTAGTCAAAAATTGACAATCTATTTTAAATTACATATTTTAACAAACAATTCATTGCTACGTAATGAAAAACAATGTGGGCGCAATATGTTCTATTGTTATGCACTATAGGTATAGTTTGCGCCCACCGTGGACGCAAAATGGAAGTTGTACAAATTCGGTGTGGTAATTCGCGTCCACCTTATTTTAGCTATTAATTGTAAAAGAAATAAGCTGATTTATAATCCATACTATTCCATGTTTTGTTAGCAAAGTAAAGAAACAGTTACATATTAAAAAATTCACATTTAACAATAAGATACTTACCGTCAAACGCGACGCTGCGCACTATTTTTTTCTCAAAGTCCCGCGCGTTTTAGCTCTCTCGTTTAATAGCCAAAATTAAATATTTTTTTTAAATAGGATAGGCGGTGCGCAGGCATATTTTGAATATGTGTGCATGTCTCTTATACATTTAGGTATTATCGGAAACTTTTCTTATTACAATTTTACTTAAAGTATACTTATTTTCGTGAATTTTCTAAAAGATATCCGCAAAATGGACGCGAATAGGCATGTGGACGCGAACAGGCGCAATGACCCTAAGTAATGGAGCCCACAGGAAAGATGTTAATAAAATAATTGCTGCTGCAGCGCTGTCATTTGTAAGTGAGACCGAGCGATGTGTCGTTAAATACTAAATAATGGATGGTAATGGATATAAGATAATAATAATTTATATTCCGTTGTTTTAATGGAAGTATTAATTTTTATTCGTTTTGGTTGACAATGCACTGAATTATTGCCATTTTCTTTAAAAGTATCGATACATTATCATCTTTGGCAGATTTTAACTACACATGTACTTTATAATGCACGGAATGGAAAATAATACTTCTACATAATTAACTTAATTTAATACGACGAACCTCTGTGTTATTATAACATAATAACACTAATATTGTTCTCAATAATAAAACAGATAAACAAATCATCATGCTCTCGCCATCTGGCGGCGTATCAAATTTCTATAACGCAATCAAAAACATAATTGTATCTGAGCAAGCGTTTAACGCGTTAAATAACCTAATTTATTCATATTTATATGCAAATTTCGAAATTTAGTGTCACGTGCGCCAACAAATGTCACACCACGGATAAAAATGCGTATGAGCTGTCATTTTTCCCGCGCGAGTGCCCAGTATCACCTCCTTTCGCATACAAATCGGGGGCCATCTTTATTCCGAACAGGCGCGTTTCAAATGTCGACCGATTTATTTTCACCCGTTTTCAAGGGAATTTCACTTTCTGCTCAGTTTACTCGAAACAATCTATTTTCTTGAACGAAATCGAAAATAATGGGCGTTACGGTGTGTCTTCGTGTTTCGCGCCAGACATTTGACACTTCCGTCACATGAGTAGAAAGACGGAACAGAGACTAAGCTTCAAACAAACGCGAGAATCGATTGCACTACTACAAGTACGCGGGGCCATGTGTGTGTGACTCTGGCCGCTTGTCGCGTACGCAGCGATTCTGGAAAAAACCGGTTTAGGCAGAGGACAGTCTCAGGGTTGATACGACGCACGTTGTTTGTTTTATTAGTTGCAACTTGCAAGTTTGAATATTTTAATATAAAACGTAATATTTCATTGTCAAAAATGGTTGTTTATTGTACTGTGTGTATGAATAATAGTAGAAAAACCAAAAATATATCATACTTCAACTATCTCAAGGAGTACAATAGGTGAGTAAATATTTTGATCATTACTTTTTCAAGTAAGTACCTACTTGCGTTTATTTTATTAGGTCCTTTTTTAATAAGATGAGAATTGTACATGGTGTGTTTTTACCTTTCATTATTATTACAAGTTTAGCATTTGTAAGTATGTATGTACCTATGTATTGTAAGTGTGTACATACCTAGGTTGGGTTGTAGTAGGTAGTTTTGTTTAATTTGTCTTAACCTATTGTGACAACCCTACCAAAATAGGTAACAATTTTGCACGTTCTTAAGAAGCTTAGTCTCTGTTCCGTCTTTCTACTCATGTGCTTCCGTTCACAAATTGGTTCCCTAAATCGAAAAGTTGGACTAAGAATATTTGTTAATTCCTTCACAATTTTACTTGGACATTAAAGCCTACTTTCTTCTTTTTATTGTAATACCTAAAGTCTTAATTATTGCGTGTCAGGATAAATGACAACTTAATGCTTAAGCAACGCGACATATGTTTATTCAAGATAATAAATTCGATAAGGGACTTAAGCACAGATTATATAACTTTAAGGGAAAGTGCACTCAGCTGCGCAAGCTTGAAAGGTGCAGTAATTCTGTGTTCTTTATGGTTGTCCTTAGATTGCAAAATTATACAGAAACTTGCTTATGACCGCGGCTTTGGCTACGTGAATTATATCTTTGGATCACGTCATTTTAGAGAGACTAAGATGATTATAAATGCAAGCCCTAGACTTTCAAATCTGAAATTATAGGACTTCTATAGGTGGTATAGTACCTACGGAACCTTGTTCTAATATTTCATAGAGATACATCTATGAAATATTAGAACAAGGTTCTAATATTTCTACTAGCTCATTCTTACTAGCTCATTTGGTCGTTCGCCCCCACATTACTTAAGGTCGTGTTGCCATCCTGAAAAATGATTGCGGATTATCCAGATAAGAGGAATGATACGGAGAGTAGCAAGGAATATGAGCATGGGGACCCTTCAATCATCGTAGGAACTAGGAAATGCGACAATTTGCGGCAAATATGCTGCCATTAATTATTATCTGAGTTGTGAACTAGAAAGAAGTTGCTACTAGATTAGAGCTCTCTATTTTTGCGATTATTTTAACATTTATTTACGCATCTATAGATTGACATTTCCTTTAATTTCATCTCTGTAGTCTCTGGTGCTTATACGGTTCGTAACTTAAACAGCTGTAATTGTTTCCAAATATTGGAGAAGTTTATCGGTTTTAATACCATGACTAAAATTAATGTAGTACCTACTAATCAGGATCGCTACATAAAAGGATACACTTTTGGTTTATGCATAGTTTTACTCATATTTTCCCTACTGTTGAGTGTTGACGTTATTATCCTTACTTTGTCTATGTCTTTTTTTCGAAACACAGTAGCAATATAAAAATCTGCATGTATGGAGGAACAAGGTTCACGCCGGAAAGAGTTGCGCATGGGCATGAGTCAGGACTCAGGCCCATTGTGTGAGTTCATTGCTTTTTAATGTGTAAAGCCGTTTATCAGTATATCAGGAACGCATAGTACGCGTTCAAATTATAACTAATTTTTAAACACGTTCATTATTCGCTTTTACGTAACTTTGTAGACATGTCGAAAGCGATAACGTGGATCGTCATTTCATTTTATAATTTATTCACGTTATCTGTTGTTTTATTTAAAGTTTCATGTGGTTTATGAATCCGTCTCTGCTGTTCCTATTTACTATACCTATCTTATGTAAATTGAAAACTTTGCATCATGCAAATTGCATCAAAATGAAATGTGTGTTTATTTTTTACATCTTTTTTATTAAGTACTTAATATTGAATAAGATACTTGAAATTGATTCTTCATATAAGTATTACAAAAACTAGGTACATACCTCGTATCTGATAAGCAATAGTTATTTAAAAATATTTTAACTTCTGCAACAAGTGCTGCAGATTTAAACTAATAAATAATAATCTGCTGTATGGTAATTTATTATTTGATAAATACCTATATCTCGTAATATTCTTTTGCCGACACTCTCAAAAGGGATGTATCTATTTGTATGGTTACAATATTTGCACATTATAGATAGCTGTCGATAAACAACAATAAAGTAACTACTCACTAATAAAAGTTTATGAAAGCTTGAAAGCATTAATTTGAAACTTTATAATAAGCTAATCGGAAATTCTTTTTATAAACTAGGAACTCGGACTCGAGTCTAAGCTAAATTGCTTTGAAATATATAATTGGAAAAATTTAATAGTTTACTTCATTTCTCTCTCATAAGTCATTATTTCATTTCCTCAAGTGTCGCAAACGATGTGTCGCAAACGAAAATACAACGTTGTACAAACGATGTATTTTCAAAATTTTCAAGTGTGTTGATACATAATCCATGAACTTATACATGTATATTATTGTATAGCATGTCAGCTGCACTTGTACATTGTAACTTAAAACCGTGATTTAGAAATCGCCAACAGACCGCACATCACTGCACAATTATTGAAAAAGAAAAAAAAACACAACTGTCAAACACACCACAGATAATCAATGTTGCACGGATACCGCCAAAATTTGAACCGAATTCGTTTTTTAAACTGGTTATTCTAATTTAGAATTTGCGTGGAACTCGAGCGCGCGTGCGCTCCTCGCACGGCGGCCATTACACTGGCCGTAAAATGCAAAAGCTAGCTGCGCCGGCGCAGTATTTACATAATCATTATTGTGCTTGGTCCTGTCGTCCTGTGCGTGTCGCGTAGTGATGTGCGAATCACGTTTGGGTGTCGGTGAACTTAGCGCGGGATTTGTGTTAGAGTAATATGAATTGCGAATGCGTCAATAACAAATACGGTTTTTATTCATGCAAACGTTATTGTTTCGGTTAGTAAATAATACATTTATATCCATTACACAATGGTGTTACGATTTTTATTACTTAATGTTTGTTTATTAATTGAAAACTATGTAATTGAGTACATAATATGTACCTGTGGGGATACCTACTTGGTAATCTTGCTTGACATAGTCTAATAAGTATTTATATGAAAATGTCTCTTAAAATTGATGCTACAAAAAGTTTATTTTACCTTTATTTTTTTGCATACCTATTTCTTTATTTCTTTATCATTTGTAAAAACGTCATCTTTGTGAATTATATTATGAAACACTAACTTTAATTCTCATAAAATTGTAGAAACATATCGATATCGACAATGCTCTCAACATCACTATTTAAGAGCCGCTAAAGACAGAAGCAGTGATTCCGCGAGACACAAATAAACTAGCGGCGATTTTTTTTTAATGAACTAAATAAGATCGCATTCGTACCGACTGCGGAAAGGTGAGTAATGTTCACCATTTCACACTTTATGAATTTAAAAATGTATGAATATGCGACGAGAATACTTACCATTGTTATTAGCAGAATTTGTTTGTTTTTTTTGGTTGAACGCGCTTATCTTAGGGAGGGTACGTATTGAAAAATATTTTTTGTTGGAAAGTTATTTTTTCGAGAAAGGCAATAGAAAAAAATGAATGGTAATGATGCAGACGAAGTTGCATGGTTTAGGTAAGGTAGTATGATACTATAAAAATAATCTTATTCAGATAAAAATAACCTTTAAGTATAAATATTCAGTTTGGAATTTATTCCTATTTTTCTATATAAATTTAATAGGAAACTCGGCATACAATGATATAATATTATCGGAAAAATGCAATAGAATGTATTTCATTTCGAAACAAATTTTTTTGTGCTCAACGCGACATTTCATTCCAATTCTTTGAACTGTCAATTTGACGTTTCCCGCATATCGATGTTATATTATGTTTCCAGTTTAAATCATTTATTTGCTAGTACATATTTTTATATTGAAAAACAAGTATCTACCTATATAAATAAAAAAAAATGCTCTATTACAACATTTTTTGAGAGATTCTATAAATTATCACTTTTTTAACATCGTTTTATACCTATCGGATCTCTTTTATTTTTCGAAAACTTGCAAAAAATAATTCAAATCTGTTATATAATTCAGGCAAATAAAAATATTTGAAATGCAGTTCTATCGAGTAACAATACAGACTATAAAACACTTTAATAATGAGTAGAATATTCTAAAATAAATTTCAACTGTCGCCAGATAACTGAATCTTGCAATTAGCAATTTTAACACCTTTGTCAGCGCTTCCTTAAGTGCTGCGAGGTTCCCAACTTAGATAAGATTTCATAATTGTACTATGTAGGTAGGTATTGAATTACAAACTGTGAATTTATTATTTTTAAATGTATTTTAAACTGTTAAAATTAATTTTATAATCAGTACCTCTACCATGAGTTGACATAGTTAAATCGTCTGACGTAACTACAATAGTAAACGTGAATAGTCGGTAGGCTTTTTAGTTCCGCTGCGGCACACTAGGGGCGCTGTACAAACATTTCATACAAACCGCTTACTACAATCGCTAGCGAGTATCGTGTGCGTAAACTCATGGTAGACCTACAGTGTGCTAAGTGTGAGTTTTTGCTCGCACTCGATCGCGATAAAGTTAACTCGGATTTCTATAGCGCCGCCTAGCTTCCCCATACGTCCGCTAGGGGCGCTGTTCGATTTCCCATACTAATTCGGCTGTGACGCAGACGCGATAGTAACGTTTCGTACTCGATCAAACTCACACTAGGGGTACTGAAGTTATTATGGTGAACAAAACTGAGCATTAGAAATTTTTAGATGATTTTAAAATTTTCACCAAAGTGATTGATGATGTGTGACGATATCTAGTTGTTATTCAGTGATTATTTAATCAAAATATTAGCGAATTACTACATATAGCTTATTATTTTTATTATAACTATAATATATTCAATTCAAAAATATATTTTATCGTAATATTTACACGCCAATCAGTTTTCAATTGATGCTACTTCAATTATTTATTAGCCCAAATTATAGGTAGCATGCAATTTAATTATCATATGCTTACCTCCATAATACCAAGGCTATAATTAATGATAGTTCATAATCGCATTATTAGGATCTAAGCCTCAAGCCGATTGAGAGGGTTGAGGGAAAAATTAAATAAAGTCCTCAGTAACGAACCGGAGCTAGTTCGCTATTTAATTATGGATTTATGAACATCGTGGAAAATTCAAACTCAGCGTTCGGGTGCGGACGGTGATAGGCAGAAGCGAGAGCGGGAGAGATTTGCTAGTTTTTGTTAGGAAACTTTGTTATTTAGTTAATCTGTTAGGTTAAAATCAGACTCCGTTACAGTATGAAATAGGTCAGCAGAAAGGCTAGACTGAATTGAATGCAATATCTGTATCTCTAATAACTTGAATGTAATTTTTCTTTGTATAAAACAGGTTACGATTTTCATTGGGCGACATTTTAATTCTCACTTCCATCAAAGCGACAAGGCAATATTTATTTACGTTTATCTCATTGAGCCCCAAGCGGCCCGATCGGTCCACGACACAATAGATTTTCAATTGTGTCTGTGGTTCCGGGGCCTGAGTTATTACACACACCTGCAAAGTTTATCCGCACTAATTTTTTATTATTTTTATTCAAATTATTAAAGTAACAAATACTACAAAGTGCATTACCACAAATTCCAAAACTCATGAAATAACACAAAATAGTTTGTCATTTTCCGCGATCGCGTATATCCATGGTCTGACCACATAGCAAGCCCTCTTCTCGCAGTTTCTGGTTAATTAAGACAGTGTTTCAAGTGCCACTTACTGTGAGCTAAATAAATAATGGATGTTCTGACGTCGTATTTGGACATATTTAATGTAATCGGATCCAGGGAGCATAACTAGTAAATATACTAGTGGATAAAGGAGGAGAAAAAGCCAATAGTTGTATCTTACATGTTGATAAGTATCATAAGTTGTATGATAACATCATCACCACCATCATTTATTTATATCATCAATTCATCAAAGTTGAAGTATGTTCTTTCTTTTAGACTTGGTATTGCAGGTCGGTATATAGAGCATGTTTTAAAATATATATTACTGGGATATTTATGTCTGATGACAATATTTCTTCAACGATGGGGGTAGCAACGAAAATTTCAACATTTTTTCACACCCATGAAGTCTGAAATCTTTGACTTAGAGGATCGGAGATAATAATGTCTTCCTGAATACTACGTAAAGTCTAGGGTTGCCAGTTGTCATTTAAATAGGGTACTTAGACCCTGTAAATCTCAATATACTAACAATTACATGGATCACAGTGTATTTGAACAATGAAATAGTTTCTGCATTGTCCCCTGTGGGCACAGACCGTTTAAATACAATTTATTAACCCATAAACACAACGGAAAGTGCTACGGTTCATTGGATGGCTTTAATTGCTGTATTCATAGTTGCACAATGCGGTGTACACTCGGTTTTATATTCTAAGCCGAGAGCAAAACAATATCACTTCAAAATGAATTAACAATTGCTAACATCAGACAGATGGGTGGCATAGGCTACTAGAAGACACTAGACATATGATATTGGCTGAAATCTCAGTCCAATTTGAGAGTAAAGCTGCATATTATCTCCATGACCACTTCTTATTTTCCAACAAATACGTCACTCATCATGCGAACCAAAGACTTAAAGATACTATAAATTCCTTCCAAACACGTGAAATACACCACAAACTACATGCACTACTAAAACAGAATTAAAAAAAGTACTAAAACGCGAAACTGGCAATAATCGTAAAATTGTTATCGCCGCCATCTATCGACTATACATCGGAACCACGATTCAATTAGCAGTAACATTAGACGGTTTGCATTTTGCAGTAATGGCCGAGTGCAGGGGATTTTATGAATAAATTAAACAAGATGCTCGTAAAAGCTCAATTTTTTAATTAAATTTCAGAAGAATAAAGCGCTGCATTTCTTTTCGTATAAGAGAATATAATATTGTTAGCCGCTTTATAATTATCACCGATTGTCAAATTTTAATAATTAGGTACCCTACATAACGTTTAGGATATTTTCTCTATCAGAGAACACTGGCTTACGACCTAATCTACACTACCTATATATTTTTATCCATCCCGTAAAAATAAATACTGAGATTTTTTTTAAAATCACCTCCTAGATTATAAGAAAACAATACTCTTACCTTTTACGTCCGCAACGAAAAAGTGTTTTATAATAATTATCTCTTTGACTTTTGTCTTACCTGAAACAAAAACATTTGAATTAGTACTAGGTAATAAATAATTAAAATAAAACAAACTTGGGAAGTGCTCACGTATTTCAATGAGTCAGCCATTTTACTTCGAAAATGTGTCGGAAAAACAGTCATTTTGTTAGAATTTTTACACATTTTTTTATGAAATCACTATTATTTTAAAACGAACATTCACTTCAATATTACATTTTACTCCTACTATATATTTAGCTACTTCTAATTTAAGCTTCACATTAATTGAAAGATTTAGCGTGTACCCGGCGCCGACGTTCCTCTTAGCAAATATGTGAAATGTTTGCGGTTATTAACCCGTGACGCGTCCTATGTACAGACGGTTACTCGTAACTCAAAATGGTACTGTAGCGTCCTGCGTACAACGTCTGTTCATAACGCGGCCAATGACTTTGAAGGTCACCTGTAGTTCTTACAAGTGAATGTTTCCAGTATAAAAAATATTTCTCTATGCCTTAAACATTTATAATTCGAATCGACACGACTCCGAGACAGGCAATAGAGACCAAAACCACAAAATAAAAAAAAAAAGTGAATCATTGATTGAGTTGCGTCATCGGCCATAGTTTGTGACATTTGTCTTGTTCAACGAATATTTGGATTGTGAATTATGCCGAGAGGAATAATTAGATGAGTGATAATTGAGACGTATATTACTGGAAATTTTACGTAGAATACGTTTATGATATTGGTTTTAGGGATATTTGAAGAATACTCAGTGAAAAAGTGTCTCAACTTTTCAGTGCGGAAGACGCAAAATGGCGCTTTTTTTCTTGTTTGTGAATAATGGAGATTTGTTATTATTCATAGTGAAATACGTTGTGTTAAATGTGTGAAAATATAAGTGAATGTATTTGGCAATCGTGTAGTGATATGAAAACGTGAATATGATCATTTGATGACTCAGCATTATCATGTAAGTGTTAGTATGTAAGCAATTAAAATTAAAACAAAAGAAAATCAATTTTTTATAATTTTATAGAAAAAATATATCGTCATGATTACATTTTTATGCTATAACTAGTTTCTTCCTCTTTCCAAAAATATATCATACATGGCATATAATTATAGAACAATAGGGTAAATAAAATTTTCAAACTCGGTAGTCATAAAAAAGCTAGATTTCGTGAACTCCCTTGACACTATCGGGATCGGTGCCGGCTGTGCGCCGGACGCGTAACGGGTTAATATTCCTGTAATGTATATATAAATAACTCTGCAAGGGTTATAAATTAAAATGTGGATTACATTGTAATACCTATACATTAGTCTGCATCGATATTGGCCTACGCAAAATTGATTGATTTTCTGAAATGTGTGAAGATAGTATATTATTTTTAAAGTTGGATTTTGTTATAAGAATAAAATATGGTGTCCTTTTTTTAGTAAAAGGTGAAGACTGTGATGTTAAATAGTAAGTGTAGAAGACAGGTAGGTACTAATTTTCTAATTGTAAGAAAAATATTTATTAATTCTCTATTTAATAAATATATTCAATTAATATTTTTAGATGATGAACACACACACAACTTTCAGGAGTAGTTGACAAATGATAGCTTCCAATTAGGGACTAATAAATATTAATTAACCGCGTGTAAATAACCGCTGTGTGTTCAATCAATATGTTTTTATCACTATAATGGATTGCATCGAATTCAATGTCCGACATAATTAATTTAAGCCTACAAATTCTATAGAAAAAAAGTTACGTACCTACATCTCGTAAAAAGAAAAGTTCTATATTCAGATTTTAACGGTTTTTTAGTATGATTTACTAACACGTAGTTTGTTTATGATATAAGTACAATACATCTTTTCTAATAGTATACACCATACACCAATACCAGAAAAAGTATTAACTAAATAATTCCAGTTTTAATGCCTAATGTAGAGTTGGTTTGCATAAAATAAGTACATGACAGGGTAATTCGCATAGTTGTAGCCACTACTGACCACAGGCCTACGCGGCTTATATTCGGTAGGGTTGTCACAATCACGAAAATAATAAAAATTTTAAAATTTAATTTTCCACTATTTGATTAGGCAGTTAATTGACAATAATATGTTCCACAACATTTCATTATTTGTTACATCCATATGCAGTCATGAGAAGTTTTATATTTGAGTCTTTGGCTTTCAATTTAATAAGAAGATAATTTCATAAAACAAAAAATATAATACACGGATCATGTTAAATTGTTTCCATTAAATGAATGTATTATCTCATATAAAACAAAATTAACCCGGCGTCATTGTGGCTACTAAACAGAACTTGGCCGTTGTGGCCGGGTAAATTTTACCCATGTACATTATTGTGCACTGAATCAAGCTTATGTCATTATTAGTTTTCTATAATAGGGAAATAGGTAGTTAAATACATTATTAATAAAAATCAAACATTTATTTATCATAAAATGAGCATATTACTCATCAAATTAAATCTTTTCATTCTGCGATAATTTTTTTAGAACATAACATAAAACGTTTATTCGAAAACATAACATAATAGACATTTAGAGACAAAACATAAAATTTTCTTTAGAACATAGACATGAAATCATGAACTATATAAAACAAAGCTTATTTACTAATAATATACTTGTTCGCTATCGAGATCAACGCAGCGTTTTCTGACCCTGTGCGGACGTTGGTCCGAGGTGGTTGCGAAGACCATTTGGTGGAATTGTCTTTACCGATATAAAACTGCTGGTTACTTGTTGAAACAATTACTTCTTGCTCATCATCGCTGCATTCCTGTTCCGTATCACTGCCTTGACTTCGCTCCGAAATATGGTCGATTTCACCCTCGTCGTCTGAACTGCACTGTTCATTTTCACTGGCGTCAGCTTGTTCAAACAAGGCTAGCAGTCGACGTTGTTCGCTTTCGTAAGACATGGTTCATAAAACTTTGAAAAACGATATGCAATTTATCAATAAACAATAAAAAACAACAAACACGCTGCCTTTATAAACGTTACGTGGCCATTGTGGCCGGGTATAACTTACCCGCGCGCTCTTTACACATGTCTACACTACGAGGTAGCCACAGCAACACTAAATAGAGAAGAGAATACGCAAACAGAGGTCAATGACCGCAGCTACTGTAACGGACAAAAGACGTGCGCATTTTGTTTAAAAATTATGACAGTTTTAAAATGCGTCGGGTATTAGATACCCGGCAACAATGACGCCGGGTTAAGGATTCAGACTTCAGTTATTACCGCTATTGATATAATATTTTGATTGAAAGAATCATCGTACATTTCCCAATGATGCAGCCTATTTAAAATTCATTTTGCGAACACTAATTAATCAGTCAATCCGATTACCGCATTTGCAATGTAATAAAATGTCGTTTGGACAGCCCTAGTTGCAAATAAACCGGGATGGTAATGTTACCTGATTTTATATTAATTTTACATTACTAGGGCTTCGCTATCACATTCTTGTTATGTTTTTAATTATCTTTACTTTTGTTATAGGCTGTAACCAGTATCATATTATGAACATGATTCTAGTTTATTTGATAAAATTATATGTTCAGATGAACAAACAGGTCTTGTTTTATGAACCTACATTTTAAAGCTTAATGAAAAAAAAAACAACACCATACCTTATAATTTATCGATTAAAAAAGAAAAGAGGTTTTAATTTTCAACCTATTCCTACTTTATATTAGTGTTACGGATACACAGAGCTAACACCCAAAACGCAGTGTGTCCTTACCGTTCATAATCTCAACACTCCGCCAGTCATCGACCCCGCAAAACTGCCGACACAGCATCGCTTAATATATTCACTTGCACGCTCCCATCAAACTGTGTTTGTTTTCAAAATCACTACAGGTTGAGGGTATATTAACATTTTTGGTTTTAGTGCATTACCGTGCGCAGTTTATAGGTAATTAGAGTATTCTAGATCAGATAATTAATTAGAACAATCAATATTGTGACGTAACATGTGTAAATATTTCAACATACTCCTATTTTAAACTTCCTTTCATTTTATGTAGTTTTAGCGTGATGTACAGTCAAGAAACAGAAAGACGGATAAATAAACATTTCATAAAAACCAGCATAAATATCGTTTGTAGAATTGTCTTCAAAAATAACAATCAAAACTAAAAAATCTTCAATATACAGACTAAAGCAGAGTTTTAACAAGCAGAGTTTGATAATAAGGACACACTAGCCACCGGGCAAGGTCCAGTAATATGTATTTGATATAATAATTTTAAGCTATTGCATAGCTTCTATCGCGGGCCTTGAGCGCGGGGACCGAATCCAGAAATTCCGTAACGAAAAAACCTCACGCTCCCCACTACGACGGGCACGGAGGTGTGGCTTGAAGGCATAGCATGCAATAGCTTTACCGCGGCAGTCCCCGAGTGCCACACGTCTTTTTTTATTTTAAAATAAAATAAATAGGTACTTGAATTTATTAAGGATTTATTATATTTTCTTTCAGTCAAAGGATAAATTAAAACATGTGTCATAAACTACACTGGTCAAAAGACTGAACCGATCTGTTTCAAGCAGCTGCTCGTTAGCATTGAAACGGTTACGTTTTATCGATATTCCGCACTATTTAATCGATATTTTATTATTTATCGATATTTATTATTTTGCGAAGAGTTAACATTTTTAATAGCTGGCGTATCTGAGTTGTGTTGTGCATGCGGCGATTTGTTTTATGATTATTAATATTTTAGGTTTTGATAGTAAGGCATTTTACAATACCAACATATTTAATTGCGAAGCAAATTTTTGTTTTACATTGAAATATAAAAAAGTTGAAATATTATATTCATAAGAAAGATATTATAGTTAAATTCTACTTCTAGTGTATACTAGAAGTAGAATTTAACTATAATATTTATTAGGTCTCTTTGTTTTTATTCAATTTTTATTGTTTTAAAGATTCAGATATAAACCGTAAAGGTTAAAAAATAAAAATTAAATGAATACTTATAATTATAATTCTTTCATCATACAAGCTCCACAAATATTTAATTTTCTTAGTAGATATGTTTTATTATAAAATATGTCGACAAGCGCACATCACTAGCACTTATCGCAAGTGCTCGCGTAAACGATGTCGATAACGAAGTCGCGGCATTGTTGTCGACAAACGAATCGATTCGCAACTGATTCTGATTATTTTATTTTTATTCTTTTTTAAATATATTTCTTTGATCCTGTTACGCCACAGTTTACATGTACGATAATCCAAAATTATTAATTAAAATTGATTTTTATTAAAAATGTCAGACCTGCATTCGAGATAATATGTCACCGCTCCCCTAAAATCTTCAATTCCCAACATATTATTTTTCCAACTACCCACATACAAAGTGGCGGGTAGTTTATCCTTGACTCAAAGTTCGCAAACTAAGGTTCATAATTAACATAGTTAGGAGCTACTCACCACAGCAAGGAATGTTATAATGGTTATATTGATTGGCTTAATCGTTCGGAATTCGTATGGGCTTCACTTCAGGCCCGATTTAATATTAATTTTGATATTTTCACCGTGAAAATGATGGATAGGATTCTTGGGCTTTGGATTATGGTTAAAACGATGATAAAATAGTTGAGACAATTAAGATAATATTATTACTTTCACGATGACTTAATTTTTATCGAGCACACAATTTTGATTCTAATATAAGTTTAAAGTCTGATCATCTATATTTCCAGGGAAATAATGAACTATATTCACCAATATATCAAATCTTGAAGAAAAATAAAAGTTGAAAATTGTACATAGCTTAGCAATTAGCATTTAATTGATATAGGGATTGGCTAACGCCACATAACTTGAAGTACCTACGAGCGAGCAAAGAAACATTGGAAAGCTTGTAAATGGGGCATTTCACGCGAAGCGGACACAGATTTCAGGGTGAGGTTTCAGATTTCGGTTATATTTTAGTATGTTACACCTGTATATATCCTCGGTATGTATACGAAATATTTTTGCATTTAGAAGCTTAGTTTTCAAAATACAGGTCTTTGAAGATGTCAGTAAGCGCGAGGTATGGGCGACTTCGAATGTAATTATCAGTTCAAGAAAAGTAATTTTTAAATAAATTTATGACTGAATAATATACCCCATTAAATAAACTTTTTATCCTCATATTTCAAATTTCGAATTTATATTTAAATTCCTTATAAAAATAAAAAAATATTTTTCTTTGTGATTTTTTACAAACTTTGCGTATTTTTAAATTTTTTTAAGATCATTAAATAAATGGCTTATAATATGATTAAACTTCATGCAAAGTTCTAGAGTGGTCATCGCATTACTTTAGAATCTACATGTATTATAATGGCGAAGCGCGGCAATATCCCCATACTAGCGCCTAGCGCGACGCACTGCAATATTCATAGAAACAGGGACAAAAAATAAATTCGAGAAATTTGAATTAAATGAGGTGTCAACAGATAGGTCTTTAAAAATTACTTAAAGGTTTATAAATAAGTTTTATGCTAAAATAAATAATTGACGAGATATACGTATTCAAAGTCGTAAAAATGTCATATTACCTACTTTACTGAATAATTTTTTTTAAGAAAACAAAAGTAATATTTTCTTGCTTGTTATTTACCACTTTAAAACCTTATTAAAACCTGAAACGGTGATATTAACTAACTGTAGTGAGATAAATATAAATAAAATAATAAAAAATAATTCAGTACGGTGCGCTAACCAACTAGGCCCTAGTATGGGGATATTGCCGCGCTTCGCTATTATAATACATGTAGCTTCTAAACTACTGCGATGACCACTCTAGAACTTTGCATGAAGTTAAAGCATAATATAAGCCATTTATTTAATGATCTTAGAAAAAATTAAAAATACGCAGTTTGTAAAAAATGACAAAGAAAAATATTTTTTTATTTTTCTAAGGATTTTAAATATAAATTCGAAATTCGAAATATGAGGATAAAAAGTTTATTTAATGGGGTATATTATTCAGCCATAAATTTATTTAAAAATTACTTTTCTTGAACTGATAATTACATTCGAAGTCGCCCATACCTCGCGCTTACTGACATCTTCAAAGACCTGTATTTTGAAAACTAAGCTTCTAAATGCAAAAATATTTCGTATACATACCGAGGATATATACAGGTGTAACATACTAAAATATAACCGAAATCTGAAACCTCACCCTGAAATTTGTGTCCGCTTCGCGTGAAATGCCCCCCAAATACAGCTTCAAGTGAAACTACATTCTGCAGAACCGTAACTCCTCATAAATATAAATACAGAAAATTGTTCCACCAATTATACAGTACACCGCAACATATAAATATTACACACGACACACGTCATTATTCCAACACAATAAGGACCATAATCCAATCATGATAATAATTGGAGTATTTGCATGAGCTTTGTCAACTGTAGCTGTGCAGTGAGCTTTGAATACATTTGTACAGAACCATAATTGGTTTATTGGATGGCGTGTTTTAGGGTTCCGGTGATAGAATTTTGTGAGGTTTATAGATTTACATGAAGTTTTGTTAATAATAGGTAGTTATTATTTTTTAACTGGTGTAACGTGAGTCGAACTCAAACCTATTCCGAAACAAACCACATAAGAAATTGTAGATAAATGCTTAGTAGCATGGGAAGATAGCACTTTTTATATTATAGCAAAATATCTTACGAACCAGATTACCAGATCCCTTTAATCTTCTCAATTGGTATTGAACCCAGTACTTTCAATTGCGTAACTAATCTCTTAGCATGCAGTGCTCATGCCTGTCCCAGTTACATAAATATTGAACTATAATTGAAGCAATTAATCTAGATTCGGACCCATTTATTGATCTGGGTCTAAACCCTAAAATTGTAATTATTGTAATACTGTGCTAAAAGGTCATGAATACGAAAAGCTAAATGGGACGTAGTTTATGTTTGATTCATTAGAGGGAAATCTAATATGTAGGTATAGGAAATACATAAATAGTAGTGTGTTTATGTACTACATAATATAAAAAGGTTATACGCGTATTCTTATGATTTTCGCCTGCATTTTGAACAATGTCTATGGGTCCATATGAGTACTCTCTGACATACTGATGTGCTATATTATATTGGAAATGCAACTAATACATGGGTTTGGAATATCTAGTTACTGATTGACGACTGTTACCATTCTCTATTGTTACCTATTTTATGTAACTAGAATCATCCGATGGTCAAAATTCCTGAAGACATTAGAGCTTCTTATTCTAACATCGCGAAACGAATCATCACTGTACCTACACGAAGGGAATACTTTAAAATTCCTATAAGAAGACGTCCAACATTTTCTTTACTTCCAAACTATTTAAAGACCACATACATAATATTGACTTCACTATTCATTAGCCAACTACGATAAGGTACTAACGCGACAGATAATTACATCTATGACTGAACCATTGAACTAGCTCCATTGAACACGTGGTATTCAGAGCGACGCGCGTGATCCCGAATCTAAGATCAATATTAATCGACAAGCCTTACATAGGGTCATAGAATAGTTTTCATTTCATTAGATATATTCTTGCATGATTTGTGACAAGAAGAATTAGTATAAATTAACTTATTTCCATTTAAATATTTGCACACCCAGATAGTGGGTAGAATGTATTAGCTCTATAATATTGTAATAACAACACCTATATTTTGTAACTACATTCTTGCAAACAAATAAAATTTGAATTTGATGCATCAGAGCTTTGGATTTAAGTGTAGGTTTGGAAGTATTTTTCTTTATAAAAAGAGAAGCAGCGAGAAATTCTTAGTATTCACAACTTACTTCGTAGAGTTTATTGTATCCACACGAATATAATGAATAAACGAAATGCATTGTAATTTTGCGTAAGGAAAACGAAACAAAGTAGTAAATAACACGGACAAAATGTTTCTAACGGGACATAAACCTTATTTTTTGTTGAAAATACTACGTTTTTTTTAAGGCACAAGTCCAATTAAGTAGGTACCTACACATTTCTTTCTGTAAATTTATGAGCATATATACCTCTTTAATTGTAATCAATCAATGTCAATATTCACTCTGTCTCCGTTATTTAACTACACAAATAAGAATTTTAATCTCACACTTGTTATGCAAATAGAGACAAGTGATTTTAACATTTGTTCAACACAAATCAATTAACCGTTATAATCGCAATATTAATTTAGTTTATACTTTGTTTAGTGTCTGTGAACATAATCTTTGACCGTCGCAGGCGCATGGGTGCGCACATCCAATAAGAATAACCTTTTGTTGGGATTTAAGACGGATATCCGGTATTTAGTCGATCTACAAAAGGTCGTGACGACATGTCTTATGTGTATATTATCGTGACCTATTAAGAAATCGCTTTGTTGAAATCAAGAGTATCAATATGTTAAAATATTTTCAGTTAGTTTTTTAATTTGATCGAATGCTGAAATAATGGTTTTGGCCTTAGATTAAGGATTGGTCTCCGCGCGCGCGCTACGACTAGATACCGCCCCACCTAAAAACAATAGCTCCGTGAGTGCGGCAACTCAGTTCTGTAGTGTGTGTAAGGCAATATGTAAGGACGCTGGTGTGTGTGAAGAATTGTGCTGCCAGCTACATAAATTTTACCTCATAAATGGGAAATCGGCCATCTTGGAAAGAAGTTTGAAAAATATTTTTTTTCATCTTGACCTGGCCGGGAATCGAATCTATGAACATGCG
>CAJQZM010038320.1:0-46337 GCA_907164665.1 Colias nastes | reverse complement strand
TGGTCGGGATCGCCGGCTCATCCGACCACGTCAAACCAATATTAATATATTAACACTAGTTTGGCCTTTTTAACTTATGGCAAAATGTCATGCGAAAAAAGAGGACCGATATATGTCAGCTCATTGTCAGCTCGACAGTTTGAAATGACATGTAGGCTGTAGCCATTTCGTTTTGTTTTGGTCACCAGTCTGGTGACCAACGCATGGTGATTTTGAAGTGAAAAACGTGTTTTCTAGTTTCTTATGTTATTTTCTGAAAAGATAATTTACTAAAGATTACATGGCTTGTGTTGTTCACGGCTGTAAAAGCTGTAGTACTGGGAAATCGGATGAAGATTGGAATTTGTCATTTCACAGGTTAGTGTTTTGATCAATTTTTTTGTTCATTGTATTATAAATAAGTTAATTTACGTTATTTTCTTAACCATCTATGTTTTATCTAACCGTAATCATTGAAATGAAATCATAATCAGCTTAGTTTTTAGAAAAAATGCAAAATATAACTTCCATAGTGTTGTGCAATTATCGATACTTGAGTAGGAACGAAGTACTTCATTGATAATGACTGCTTTAGGTTAGGAGAAAAAAAAAAGGTATTTAAGTATGGATTTTATTGTTATTTGCAGGTTTCTGGCTTGAGAAAAATTAAAAGATGTTTGGGTTAAAGCTATAGCACAGGAAAAATAGGAAGCCTTCAAAACATTCTCGGCCTTGTTCAAATCATTTCGAATCAGACGGGAAGAAAAGTAAAGTGCTTTGCAGAGATGCTGTTCCACAAGTTTAAGGTGGCATCTATTTTAAATAATAAATATTGTAATTTGGTAATTAAGTATCGAAATAAAATGTTGTAAAAAAAAATGTTTATTTGTTTTATTTGAAGCAATTTATTTTAAACTTTTACCAATTTTTTCCTGTGGCAATTAGTTATTTTCCCGCGGTAAATTGTAGCCTATATGTTATTCTGATGTTTAAACTATATAATTGTAAAGTTCCATAAAAACTCATTCAGTAGTTTTTACGTGAAAGAGTATCAAATGTCCATTCTTATATATTTTTGCTTTTATAATATTAGTAGGATACGATTATTGATTTGTAAAAAGATCAACCAGGTGGAAGTCAGATTCGCGCACGAAGGGTTCCGTATAATAGGCATGACGACAGTATCCATAAATGATCGTATTAGTATTTTTAAGGGAAAATGTATAATAAATAAATTAAATATAGTGACTTAGAAATCTTAAAAACATTAAGATTAATGAGATTATCAATAAAATAAAACATTGAAATTCTGCAGTTGGCCATTTTGACTAAAACACGCGTGACGTCACGCTTAAGTAAACAACTCACGTCAGATGTGTTTTGTTGTTATGAATATGTTGAGAATACGCATTTTTATTTATTTTCTATTGTTTCACGTATGCTTTATCGACTCAGAACAGAAATATAATTGCGAATTCACGAATACATGGTTCGGGGTTCTCCGCGCCAACTTTATACAATCATTTCTTATTATTTTCTCGCTTGAAATAATTACTAACACATTTTTAAGCATTATTTTTATGTGGATTCACACTGCAATACTGCACACCACTTATAAACTTTGAAATTCGTTTTTATAACACATATTAAATAAATATTTTTTTAATTTTCTTCGCAATGCGTACAAATAATTACGTATTTACTAAAGAGTGACGTCACGCCTACGCCATGACACCTGCGAGCTGTTTTGGCACAGTTAATAAATATTTTTTGAAAAATGGCTTTTATCTTCGTTAAATTTAAGTATATTACCGAAATATAGGGTTTTTCTTGTATAGTAAACGTATACATACACACATTATGGAAGAGGATTTCAAAATCTTTCGTCATGCCTATTCTATGAATGAATCTATGAAAACAGGAAAAAATACGTACCTTTTTACGAAACCATAAAAACAACCTAAACCGAAATACCTAATAATATTTTTTTATAAATACCACTACCATACAATGCAAGGCAGTCAATACGCATCGTAAATGAATAATTCCAAATTAAACGAATCTTAAAATTTGGAATTACCTATCCATAATTCAAAATTAAACGAATCTTAAATTATCTTCAAGCAATTTTATAACTTAATTTTTTTATTTATCGATATTTTAGTATTCGATAAAGTGGCAAGCACTACCTTTTTAGAACAAAAAGTGGCTACATGTGGATTTGAATGCCAAGCCGATAACAGTGTGTTGTCTCTTTCTATCGCATTAATTAGGGTATTGAATATAAAAGAGAGCCACTATTTAAGAAACGTTCAATTAATTGTTACTTCTCCAGGCTTGTTAATTGCTCCGAGCTTATATCTAATACACTGGAGATTTCTTTTTTTATCCCTTTCACACCTACTTAGGTGTGAAAGGGATAAAAAAACATACAGGCGTCATTCAAGGTCATATTTTCTTGTTACTTACAAGTTAATGTTCATACCTACTGAAATCTCCAGTGTATTAGATTTAGGCTTCTTGGGTTGCATGGTTGATCTATGTATCATCTGTGGCAGTTTGTTTGTTTTCAAATTTCAAAATTTTGAATACTTGTCAGTTGTCCTTGTCGAAACAAAACAGATACAAGATACAAATAACAGCATTTTTAGATTTTCTTTAAGATATTTTAAAAACAGTTTTTATCTTGAATGTCTTGAAGATCTTGTGAATTCTTGAAGATCTTGAGAATACCTAGAATAATTTGTTGATATAATAATTATCCCCGACCCGACTTCAAAAAAAGACTCTTTTTCTTCGAAAGACTACATTATTCCTGAACATGGATGAACCTATTACAAGCACAGATGATATGTTGATTCAGACCAAAGCAAGACAAGAGAATATACTACTAGAAATAATTAAGGAAGTTTGTAGCGTTTCTAATTCACAACTGTCTTCAAAACTCGTTGGAAAAGTTAATAGAATCATCGCTGATTGTGACCTAACTCATTATTCCAGCCTTCACAAACTTAGTACTGCTGATGAAAGTACGGCAACTGTTTTAGGTAAACATCATCAATATATTTTTGTAATTATTAGTAACTAGCTTACCGCCCAGGGCTTCGCCCGCTTTGTCATAAACCTAATAAATTATATACTTAAACCTTTATCTTGAATCACTCTATCTATTAAAAAAAACCGCATCAAAATCCGTTGCGTAGTTTTAAAGATTTAAGCATACAAAGGGACATAGGGACAGAGAAAGCGACTTTGTTATAATCTATGTAGTGATAACATAAGTTTTTGGGGGGGATCTCTGTCCAGCAGTGTGGACGTTTTACGGTTGAGAATCAGTAATGTGTAAAATGTGTTATGATAATAATTAAGTACAAAAAGCTATGCATTTTGCATTAGTGTAGTTAAAATTATTTGAACACAAAGCTGTTTCATTGTTGTATTAATATTTCAGGTTTTATGAATCAGTCTGTAGCAGAACTTAGTTTTGATGAACAAGTGGAATTAAATAATGCTATTTTACATAAAATTCAATCAAAGCTTCCTGAATTTAATAATGAATTAGAAAAACTGCAGCAGTCAATGGGAGCTAAGAATTCAAGGAAAGCTGAAATGCAAACTTTACAAAGAAGTCTGGATGAGAAATTGAATGTATTGAAAGAGCAAGAGGGTGAAAAGGTTGATTTGATGATGGAGTGGTTGAATCATCGGCTTCAACATGTGTCTACGTTTAGTTCTAACTCGACAGAACATTTAACTTTGAAGACTAAAATACTTGAAATGAAGTCCAGGTATGTTGCATTTAATTGTTATTGCACAATATAAGTAGAGAAAAATGTTTGAACTGAATTGTTTACAAAAAATTATAAAACATTGTGCTTGTTTGTTGCAAAAAATTCTTCAGAAGCCACTTTTTTTACAAAATAATTTTAATAAAGGTTATATTTAACCAGTCTGCATATGGATTTCAGATGCCTTTACTATGAACTCTTAGAGAAGTTATTAGGTAGATTCATAGTGTACCTATTGGATAGAATAGAAATGAATCTATAATGTGGTGGCTAAAAGTGACGAGGGAATTCTTTTTAAATATATTTCGATGATATTTGTCTTTTTGTTTCAGAATACTGCATCTACAAATCTTGCAGAATATCTTCACAGAAACAAATCAATCTATAAAGGCATATAGCGAAGTGCATAAAGATTTAAAAGAAAGCATTCAAGAAACAGAACATAGGATCAAGCAGTATAAAGATATTATTGAAAGCAGTTAGACATAATTTATTGTCCAAGTAACCATTAATATGTTTATTAAATTATTTTATAGTAATATATTTTATTTTCTTTAATATTTACAGCGACAATCCAAATATTAAGTCTTAGTTAACAGTCAATTTCTGATAGGCTTTATCTCATAATCCGTGACAGTTAGACAGTTGAAATTATCAGGCATTATGTATTTTCTATTGCTACTTTAATAACTAATTATTAGGCAGTGGTTGGCACACTCATAAATTGGATTGTGACCAATTTATTTGCAGTAGCTCTTTGCAAGTGGTGTTGCAAGTCTGGCTCATACTTGACTGTATATTTAGGCAGTTCATGCAATTTCCAGTGAAGACAAATGGGTAGGTAGGCACTTAACTATTATGTTAAATTCTTTAACAAATTAACCAAATAACGTTAAATAATATTTTTTGCAGGTAAACCTTTTTGCTGAAATCCCCCCAAAGTTGACTCAAATTCTCATTGAGATTATGGTCGATCATAATATGCGAAATTATTGCAAATTGCAATTGCCTTTCTAAGAATAGGTTTTATTAATGATCCGAACAATCTCAATGATATAGTTACATAATATTGTTTAGCTCGATATTTGATATTAACATTAATGGGTATAAGGCGTAAGGCGTAACAATGTAAAGAAGGCCAAAGTACAAAAGTGGCGTAAAATATTGCGTACCAACTTACGTTCTTACAAATAGTCAATAACACCGGCATATTATGTTATGTCAACATTCAACAACATAATTCATTATTATTTTAACTATATATGACGTTGAGTCCTACATTCATTTGAATCCTACTAATATTATAAATGCGAAAGTTTGTGAGGATGTGTGTGTGTGTGTGTGTGTTTGTTACTCTTTCACGCAAATACTACTGAACCGATTACAATGAAATTTAGCACACATATAGAGGGTAACTTGGATTAACACATAGGATAGGTTTTATCCCGGAAATCCCACGGGAACGGGAACATTGCGGGTTTTTCTTTGAAAACGCGGGCGAAGCCGCGGGCGGAAAGCTAGTTTGATAATATGTGCCTTTGGGTTTTTACAAAAGGCGGTGAAATTTCAAATAATGATGACGTTACCGTATGAATATATTTTCGTTATAAGTACAGTACTCCAAAATTAAAATGCGCATGCAGATCTTCGCTAATTATCGTATTTCCAGAAACACCCGAATCACCCCGAATCATTGAATCGTAAGTGCCCTAAACAATGCACTTGCATCTTGCACCTTGTTCGAAAGAAATAGGAGTCAATTCAGAGTCAAACATAATCGAAAACAATTCGGGCAATAGGTGACGGTAGCCTGTCAGTCAAAAAATTCAAAAATCCGTCAGTCGTCTTTATATATTGGTGGTGACCGCACGTATTATCTCTGTATGGAATTACATAGAGCTGCTGTTACATACCCTTCTTAGTTTTGTTTCAAAGTTGAAGTTGATTATTTACACAGGTAGCAGATAGCAGTGGGGAAAGTGAAAATTAATAAGAGCATAATGAAAGTTCTGATCATTCTACGATATCAGAAATAGAGATAATCTCTGATTCTGTAAATCCTTTGGACTGAGATTTTAATGATTAGATTTCACAATTTAAATGTAAACCAGTGTTAGAAAATCATTTTTTTTATATTTAAACTTACTTTGTCTTATTTTAACCTTCCATACATCCATCATTACGCCAGCTTCAGTAAGACACTTTAATAGTTCTAAGTATAGAATTTTCCAAGTATGAATGAATACAACAAATATATATTCGCAATCGTGTGGCTTATCCTCGCTATTAACTTACATTGAATTATCGAAACAAATTTCGTTACTTATCTCTTTTACCATAAAATCACAATAAAACTCATAATTCTAATAAATTATGCATGAAGAAAATACATTTAACCACTCTATATACATATCGTCTTCGGAGGCTCGGGGAATATGACAGTTGCCGAACAGTCACGAATTTTTCTATGCGCATTATCAGTTTGGGAGTATTGTACATATCTTTACAATTCAATATGTACCAAAGATATTTTAAATTGCAAAAGAAAATTTTTTATATAACTATTATTTGTATGATATTTCAACCGGTAGGTAGTAGGTATCCATTTACATATTTTACGGAAACGTTGTTATTTCAAGATCGACATTCACCCATTTATTAAACGGAAACAAAATTATGTTATAAAAAAAATATATTTCTCGAAAAAAATGCAAATTGATAGAAATAAAGTACTATGTAAGTATTTAGTATTGACTGCGAGCTAGCTTATACCAACACTACTAGCTATATATTATTATTAAAAATTAACTGACTAGCTTCACAAAGGAAATACCTAACTTCCGGTAAAAAGCTTCATCAAGGTATCACTACATAGTATAAAACAAAGTCGCTTTCTCTGTCCCTATGTCCCTATGTCCCTTTGTATGCTTAAATCTTTGAAACTACGCAACGGATTTTGATGCGGTTTTTTTAATAGATAGAGTGATTCAAGAGGAAGGTTTTAGTATATAATTTATTAGGTATTAGACAAAGCGGGCGAAGCCGCGGGCGGTTAGCTAGTTTTCATATAATACATAGGTACTCTAACGCGTACTAAATGATTAATAGTATTTTATATTACTTATCAAAAAGATGGATACCTATACCAACAATATCCTAATAATTAAGATATTTTTGGTGTAGGAAGGTAACGTCGGATGCCGTTATAAATTATTTAAAACGGCAACAAGTTTATAAGGTAAAACCGCGATTAATTTTGTAGCATCTCACGCATAAACTCACGCATATTTAATATATCTCGCTATCGTAATTGAAGTGAAAACTTCTTTAGCGGCGTTGAGCACTTTTTCTGTAATGGGTATAAAATCTTAAACTCGCGTCAGGACACGTGACCTGATCGAAAAAGCGTAAGACGGATGAAGAGTAGACAGCTATCCCCTCTCTACTACGCGCGTTTTCACTTCTGCCGGCACTCCCGGAGTGCAACCCGTCTTTTTTTTCAATATGGACTATCAGCACAGAATATTATATAATAGCACAGTAATAGTATGCTAGCAGGTCCTAAGATAAGCTCGTAAGTAACCAAGCAAGCAAACAAAAATTTCAACGAACACGGAACGTGAACGTGATTAATGGACGGCCCCACGGGCTGTAAATTAGTGAACCTAATAAAATATAACTCTTTTTCATAAATTTGTTTAATTGAGTATTCTTATTCTCATGAATCTTGTTCAGTTGCGCGCGGGCGCGTGTTATCGTTGGACGCGTCGACTTATTTCATAATCATTATTATAGTTCGATTCTTAACGCGACCGTTACGAGCGACGCGCTTGCTTCGACTAATCATGTGTATTCTTATTCCTATTAATAATAAATTCAATTATGGATAGCGTTACTAATGAAGAATATTTGCGTGCTGAGGGAGATGTGACAGAGAGTAGTGAGATGAGGGGGAACGAGTTTATTGAGAGTGAATTGACGAGAGAATCTGGATTTTTAAGATGTGATGTGGATCAGGAGCGACCTCCGAAAAGAGGTCGGGAATTAAACTCTGAAGAGATTTGGAGCACAGTGACAAGAAAGTCGAAGAGATTTGGCCGTGCGGATGTAATGAAGGACACAGAGATAATACCGGAAGACAAAATTGAGGTTTGCTTGACATGCACAGAGAAGCTGCCGAAACAATTTGGGCTAGCAAAAATACTAAAATCGGAGAATGTGCAAAATGTGATACGAGTTAAATATATAAATTCGTACAAAGTCTTGATCCAATTTAATAATGAGGAAAGTGCGGAATATTTTGTTACATCCAAAACTTTTAACGAGAACGGGTATAAGTGCTATAAGACGTTAGAAACAAATCAATCGTACGGAGTCATCAACAATGTAGACTTAGAATTGAGTGAAGAAGAAATTTTGAAGGGCCTTTCATGCACAAGTGCGGTTATATTATCGGCGAAAAGATTGAAGCGTAAAAACACAAACGACGGGCGCTGGGAAATAAGTGAATCAGTCAGATTATCCTTTAAGGGTGCTTCCTTGCCGGCATATGTATATGTTTATGACACTAGATCACGCGTTACTCCTTTTACTTTCCCCGTCACACAATGCTCGCGCTGTTGGCGCTTTGGCCACACAATAAAAATGTGCCCGTCTTTAAAAACAATATGTCCAAAATGTTCCGGGCATCACGCTAACTGTACAACTACCAAATTTATTTGTAATAATTGCAATGGAAGACACATGGCTATGGCTAAAATATGCCCCGTCTTTAGAAAGGAGAAAAAGGTCAGGGAACTGATGACTGAATTCAATTGTACGTATAAGCGTGCACTTACTTTGTATGTGGTCCCATCACCTATCGATTTGGACTTGGAGGAGGACTCACCAATGATTGCAGATAGGACAAGCGCTTGCACTTCGAGTATACCAGAAAAGGCTACCGCATCACAGGGAGGGTCGGAAATTCTCACGTATGCTAACGTAACTAGGAAGACTCCGAAGGGATCCGTTAAAAAGACTAAAACTCCAAAACGCACACACGAGGAAAGAATGGTCGAGGATGTTCTTGAGCAGGTTTCCGAAGCGAGCGAGAGTGGGAGCAAATTGGAAGAGAATACAGATCAAAATTCCAAGTCAAAATCTGAACAAATATCTTGGCGAATTCTTCTTAAAAAATTAAAGGATAAAATTTTTGAAGCTAAAGAAGGGACGTGGTTTGAGAAGATTAAGGACTGTTTAAGTATATTTCTTGAAGGAGTTTTCACATTATTCATGCAGTATATTGGAGATATTTCTTGTTGTAATCTTATTAAACAATTATGGACTCCAGCAGCTCACGGATCTCAATAAGTGTTCTTCAGTGGAATGCACAGAGCATTCGCCATAAAGTGAAAGAATTTGAGAGCTTGCTAACTCAAGAAAAGATTCACATAGCAATATTAAGTGAAACTTGGCTGGACCCAAACAGCTCGTTCCGTATAAGTGGATACAACATATTCAGATTGGACCGGGCTGACGGTTATGGAGGGGTCGCAGTTCTTACGCACAATTCTATTAAATCTCAGTTATGCAGTACACAGCTACATAATACTCAGATAGAAATGATTCACGTTAAAGTTTTAAATTGTAAAAATCTCGAAAATATTTTTTCTATATATTGCCCTCCAAATGTTAGAACTTCATCTAGTGATTGGGATCAAATTTTTTCTGTGTGTAACCGAAAAACCCTTATTGCCGGTGACTTAAATGGACATCACACAAACTGGTCAACTAAGTCCGATGTCAGAGGTAACCAATTATTTGATTCTTTGATAGAAAATAACTTTATATATCTAAATGATGGTTCCCATACAAGAATTAAGCTGGTTAGTGGTTCAGCACAAAAGTCTTCTCCCGATGTTTCTTTTATGTCTGCAGACGTAGCATTTGATTTTAGTTGGTCAGTTTTAAACGAGAGCCTAGGAAGTGATCATCTTATGATTAAAATTAAAACAGAGATTGAGATGGTTAACAGTTGTAAAGCTCGACGAAACTTTAAAATGGCCGACTGGAATAAATACCGTAATTATATTGAGGAGTCACTTGTGAATTTTAGTCTTGCTGATAACCATCAATCTGCTTATGATGATTTTGTAAATATTATAAACAAAGCAGCCCAGTTATCAATTCCTTGTAAAAAGATTTGCCAAGATCCAATTCATCATCGAAAATTTACGCCAAAACCATATTGGAATCAGGAAATATCGAGGGCCATAGCGGAGCGTCGTAAAGCATTAGGAGCATTTAGGAGAAATCCTACACCGGACAATCTTACGTTTTTACAAGCTAAGATTAGGTTGGCACAAAGACTGATTCGCGATTGTAGTACTAAGTCATTTAGGCGGTTTTGCGATAGTATTGATGAAGTAACAAGTGCCGGTGAAATGTGGTCCAAGATTAAATGGGTTAAAGGATATAAAGCGTCGAGAGATATTCTAACTCGTGAGAAAGCCGACGCTCTGCTATGCTCCTTAGCACCTGATTACGTTACACCTACGGTTCCTGATTTTGGTGGGAATAATCCTGAGTTGTCACTGCCGGTTTCGCTACAGGAATTGAAAAATTCAATCAAGATATCAGATACAGCGCCTGGAAAGGATGAAATATCGTATTCTATGATAAGTCACCTGCCAGAATCTGCTCAGCAAATAATAGTCACATTATTTAATAGATTTCTAAATGATAAATTTGTTCCGGATCAGTGGAGAGACGTCAAAATAATTCCTGTACCGAAACCTGGCGTACAAAATAGTCAATCCTCGGATAAAAGACCCATAGCCTTAATCTCCTGCCTGTGTAAAATTTTACATACGATTATAAACCGTCGTTTAGAATGGTATTTCGAGAAATCTCTTAAATTTCCAGAGGAAATGGTAGGTTTCAGAAGATCGCGTTCTTGTATTGATAACTTGACTAGATTGGTTTCACGGGTTCAGAGTGGTTTTTCTAAGGGAATCTTAACGGTAGCGTGTTTCTTGGATATAAATAGTGCTTACAATAATGTATGCCTAGTTAGTTTAATAAATGCACTACAAAAACATAAAGTGGGGTCATTGATTTCTGGTTATCTTTGGGAGATGTTGCATCTAAGACGGCTTTCGATCGAAATTGGATCAGAATCTATCACTCGTATAGCTGGAGTTGGATTGCCACAGGGTGACCCTCTCTCCCCGTTGCTATTCAATGTCGCCACCATGGATATCTGTAATAACCTTCGTAATGTGTTTGTATCACAATACGCGGATGATTTTGTCATTTATGCTAGCCACAAAAATATTAATATATTAGCTCAATTAGTTCAAACGGCCCTAGATACATTTTGTTCAATAATATCTAGTATTGGTTTGGAGGTTTCTCGAAGAAAGACTAAATTTTGTGTTTTTTCAAGGAGTCAGTGTAGGAACAGTAATTATAACAATATTATTTTAAAAATTAATAATCAGGAGATAAGCCAAGTAGACAGTGTTAAGTATCTAGGTTTGTGGCTGGACAAAAGACTAAAATGGGGCCGACATATAAATGAGACTCAGGAGAAGACTCTTAAATTCTTGAATATTTTTAAAGTTTTGGCAGGTGCGAAATGGGGGGTACACCCAAAACACCTTAGACGCCTTTATTTATCGATTGTAAGAAGCAGACTAGATTATTGTAGTTTCCTATATGATAATAGTATTAAAAGCCATTTGTATAAACTAACTAAAATTCAAAACCAGGCAATGAGGGTTATCGGAGGGTTTATTAGAAGTACGCCAATACATGTAATGGAAAGTGAGCTGTGTATACAGCCACTGGAAATACGTAGAAAATATCTAGCTGCTAAATTTTATTTGAAATCAAGATCTATTAAAAATAATCCTACGTATAAGGTTTTAGAGGATTTGGATTCCCTTTGTTCGAACTCCTATTGGCGACGTAAAAAAATGCCGCTGTTAATAGAAACTCATCGTAAATTTTGTAACTATCCCGTAGCTTCAAACTCACTTTTAGACTATTTTTCATTAGACAAATGGATGAATTACTTTGATATTTCTGGAAATATCTGTGTTGTTATTGAAGGTCTGAATATGAGTAAAGGTAAACTATGTACGGCTAATATTAAAAGTATATGTTCAGAATATTTATTTAAAAATTATAATACATGTTATAAGTTGTTTACAGATGGTTCAAAGGATGAAAATGGATGTGGAGCAGCTTTTTATGATCCACAAAAAAATACACGCCTTGCGTTAAAGATAAATGCTAATGTATCTGTTATGCACTGTGAGTTAGTTGCGATTTTAGAAGCGTTGTCTTATTTATCAACGGTAGATTGCAATAACCTTGTCATTTTATCTGACTCAAAAAGTGCTTTGTTACACTTGGCTCGGCTACCCTCGAGAGGTCGAGGGTTTCCGATAGCCTACACTATTCTAGACACCATCTGTAAACTTCAAACCCAAAATAAAAACTTGGTTATCCAGTGGATTCCATCACACGTAGGCATCCCGGGCAATGAGGAAGCTGACACAGTGGCTAGACAAGCAACTAGTGATGGAGTATTATTTAATAGTCTACCGGTTTACTCCGAAGTACTGTCTTCTGCAACAAAAATGTGTCGCAATTTATGGCACGAATACTTTGATGAGCGTTCCCTTACAAAAGGCATTTGGTATAAGACGATTCAGTGTCAGCCTCCTCCATCGCCATGGTTTGATTCTGATAAATGTAATAGGAGAAATGCTGTTATTTTGATGAGGCTTCGTTCGGGGCACATCCCGTCAAATAAGTTTAAATTTCTGTTAAGGCTAAGTACATCTCCTAATTGCCAAGAATGCGATATCATTGATGATGTTACACATATTTTGACGGAATGTGTTCGGAATGAGGCCTTACGATCTCAAGTAATGTATAATATTAATATAAATAGTGATTTAAATCTGGGATGGTGTAACAGCATCTTGGCTTCTCCTCTCTCTCGAGAAGCAAAGATGCTGATTAAATTATATTTAGGTAGTAGTAATTAACTTATCTGTACTTAGATAACATGTAATTTGATTCTACGGGGGTGACATTGTCCATTGTGGACAAAACCCCTATAAATAAAATAAGATTTAAAAAAAAAAAAAAAATGAATCTTGTTTACTTTATGTTTATGGATGTTTAATGTTTATGTGCGAGTAATTAATGACGTAGATGGAGTGCTTTTACTAGATAATACTCTATGATGATGTCTATAATATGAATCTATTTGTAATTTTCTAGATAATGTAATAAATTAAAATAATCATGATTTCTTTGTAGATCAAACGACGTTCAAGTCCCGTATATGAGAATGTTAACTCAAAATTAGGAACCTAAATTAAATTTATAATTAAGATAAGTGCCTATTTAACTATAATATGTATAATTTAGTACTTTTTTCCTATAACAGTCATATTAAATTATTTCTCTAGTAAGTCCAATAATCTAAAATTACCTACTATCTCTTCGCTGGCGATTGTTGTATAGTTTGTTCAGCATATACAGGCTTGATAATATGTAATACCTATCTACTATATTACTTTGCTCTATGATATGTAATAGATATTCATATCAATCCTGTATATTTTCATACTAGATATATCTATAACACGATACTGACACAATCCTATGAAATAGATCACAAATTTCTGAAACTACCCCACATATCTGATAATTCCGCAATTACCCCAAATGCTTATTCACTTTACTAATTATTAATTACAAAACAAATATAACGTTTATTTAAATCCTTTTATTTTATAACATTTATCAATCAGCAGAATTTGTATTTTTGGAATTAAATATTCAAGTAGCAGTAGCACGTAGCAGTAGTTAAAGTATGCACAAGAAGAAGCCTTTTCTATACTTCCTGGACATAATTTTCTAGCTAGAACCTGTTTATTTTTATTATTTAGGTTTGTCCATATTGAAATGACCATGTTTTCACCGTCTCCCATCTCAAAAACCATCTCCATCGCGCGATGCTAGCCTCTTTAATATAAATAGATACATATTATTGTTTTTATTTTAAGAACATTATTGGAACAGCTCGTGAGTTCGAGCGACTAATGGACAAGGTTTTATAAGAAAACAGCTGGATTGAATTACAGCTCTCAGTTAAGATGTAGGTAGTAAGTAATAGTAGACCTACATACCTTTTACATTGCCTGACTAATGTTTATCATACCCTCTAGCCTAGTTTAGTTGTTAGTTTAAACTTTGAGTTAAGTGTTTACACCATAATCCAAAGTTCGAAGTTATGAATGATATATCAAATCAAGTAGTTTCTGAGTCATTCAGGTCCAAACAATTACGCGATTTAACTTTGTAGGACAGATAACATATTGCGGAGATTAGTCGCATGTGGTGTGTTGCGTGAGCTGTTCGTATATTTGTTTTTCTCAACACGTGCTCGTGATCTGATGATAATATGATACAAATGTTTTGGAATATTTTTTTGTGAGTACCTAACATTATGTTATTATTGTAGTTATAGTATTATTTTGATATAAGCTGTGTGAATGTGAATCTGTTAAATGCGATATGCATTCAATATTAATTAATAGTGTTTATTTTATACATTGGTCATTGGTCGTGGGTTCGATTCCCACCCGGGGCAAATATTTGTGTGATGAACATAGATGTTTGCTCTGTGTCTGGGTGTTAATTATCTATATAAGTATTTATTTAAAATTATATATGTATGTTTATCAGCCATCTGGTTTCCATAACACAAGCGAAAGCTTAGTATTGGATCAGATCGTGCCGTGTGTGAAAATAGTCCCGAAATATTTATTTATTTATTTATTTATAATGGGGGACGTTTAAATGTTGTTGGCCATGAGTTATTAATTTCTTGACGAGTTCTACCTATAATTTTCGTTACAATGGTGGGAAATGATGTTAATGGTTGTTTTAGAATTTTAGATTATGATTAGTATCTAAGTTAGCAACTAAGTATAAGGAAGTAGGTACATAATTTATGAAATTCAAAATAGGATTATCAAGAACATAGGTACCTACTCAGGCAACTCATATAGGTAGTAAGTTCCTATAGAGTACTAACGTAGTCCGTATAGTAGCTATTTGCTATTTAGTACTCTGTTATATTTCCTACATCTATCTGTCGCATCACATCGCAGGTCTCAAACGGATGAACAAATTAGAACGGATTTTCATAATTAAAATCTTATCGGTTGTTAATTTCTTGGTAATATGTTCATCCATACTAAGCCTTAATTACCTACTTAGTACTTTGTATCTGAATCTCAGGCAATCTTGTTGCGTAACAATAACAGACCTTGACTAAATAAATAAAAAAATCCCTTCTAATATAATATCGAATAAGAGTTATAAGTTAAAAATTAATTAGAACATCCTTTAATAAAATGCAATTCAATCTCAAACGGAAGCTTTAGGTGCATCGATCGCTTATCATAGGTAGGTAGGAATACACATCAAACCTATATATTTTATAGAAAGTTTATTGACTGATAACTGACTGATTTTAACCAGTAATTTAAATTAATCTAAACGAAAAGGTTTACCATGCCATTTAGGCAAGTTTCGGTATCGGTTATCATTGATGATGATACTTATGATGAGGTATATTGATATAAGAAATTTTATAATTCGAGGGTCCCGGTCGTCTATACTCCAATTAATAATATACTAAAACCGGAAGTTTATTTAGAACCTATTGAAATTTGAAAAAATAGCCTACAATGTAAAAATATTAGTCCGCACAGCCGTTATTTTGAAATAGATCTTATGATTTTTGAATCAATAATTAATGTTCTATTACAGACGAATATCAAAAACGTTAGGAGTAGAATGGGCTCCTTTAAACGTGCCGCTATCAAGGCGTCTCCAAACTTTAGCAGCCACTGGATGGATTTGCCTGGTGCTATTCAGTGAAGCACTCGCAGTACTACTGTTTATTAAGCTCTTGTACTCCTCTTATTGGTATTTGGCGCTACTGTATGCAGTATGGATGTTAAACGACATAGATATCTGCCACAGAGGAGGGAGAACGTAAGTGTTAAAAAGTAGTAAGACACACTTGGTTAAACATCATATCAAAATAATATTATTGGTTCATACACAACCATTTTTTCACACAGAACATACCTAGCTACCGAAATCTTGCTTTAAACTCTAAAATATACACTCGCTTTGGTTGTAGTTTAGAATTTTACTTTAACCATCTATTGTGACCATACAACCATGACCGTATTGAATGTTCGTCTTATAGCCGTAAATGCAATTTCTAAACATTGAACACCGATAAAAATCATTGCAGCGAAACGAACAACACAGATTCCAATCTTTTTTCATGGTCATCTATTTCTGCCGCTTTATCGTATCAGTGATGATAATTTATTTAATTTATGAATAATCATATTAATTAATTGTAGTTATCTTGGTTCATTGGACTCAGAAACATTTATCAACTCATACTTTTCAGAATCCAATGGGTAAGAAATTGGACATGGTGGAGATATTACCGCGACTACTTCCCTATCAAACTGGTTAAAACCACAGACTTGGATCCCTCTAATAACTACCTCTTTGCCTGTTTTCCGCATGGAGTTGTTTGCTCCGGTGCCTTTGGGGCATTCGCGACAAATGCTCTCGACTTCTACAAAGTTTTCCCAGGACTGAGTTGCCATATGATAACGCTGGCTGGACACTTTTTGGTGCCATTCTTTAGGGAACTATTGCTTGCGTTTGGAACCTGCGCATCGTCACAAGAAAGCTTATTGTACTTGTTGGATAAAAAACGACATCAAGGCAATTGTGTTTGTCTGATCGTTGGAGGAGCCGCGGAAGCTCTGGACTCCCATCCTGGAGAATATAAGGTTATTTTAAACAGGAGAAAAGGATTTATTCGTATCGCGATGAGATCTGGGTAAGTTTATAGTTGTTTTAACTAATATATTTATAAAAAACAATCAAATTATAGCACTTTGTTATTAATACCGGAGTACCTAAATATTTCTCAATACATTTGTATCTATAATCTCTATAAATGAGTCAAATGCATCTTGGAGCAATATCCTCTGCAATGTCAGTATGTAATTGAAAATTCAATGAAATGTAACTGCAAGTCCCTGCTGTAGATATTCGAAGGAATCCCGAAAATATTTTTCGTCATTGTAACTTTTTTATATTATATTTTTATACTTATTATTTTCAGAGCACCTTTGGTACCAGTATTTTCGTTCGGAGAAACAGACGTGTTCCGGCCTCCAAATAATCCACAAGACAGTTATTTACGTCGCTTTCAGGAGAGAGTCCGCAAATTAACCGGAATATCTCCAATGTTTCCTATTGGAAGAGGCCTGTTTCAGTATTCATATGGTGTATTGCCTTTACGCTCACCTATTACAACAGTGGGTAAGGACCTTTTTTATCATTATAATATTCAAACGTACATATATATTATACAAGGTAATGTTTTAAGAGTAGGTTCATTATTAGATTGTTTGTTTGGAAGCGTCTGGCACTTATTAACGTTAATAATATGGTTTATGTACTTAAAAAGCAGCAAATGCTGTTTGATATCTTACTTTGTAATTCCGTGTATACTTATGATTTACTGAATGGGGCATTTTTTAAACAAATATAATTTATGATCTCAAGGAGGTTATTTCAAATTTAAGTCCCTATTAACTGTTTCGGAATAATATCAGAAGAATTATCCGATCGTTCGAATTTATGTTACAAATTTCCATTTCGCTTGCGCTGATAACGTTTATCAGATTAAAACTTATTTCTTAACCAATATTTAGACGTTATCAAAGTCTAACTTTTAACTATTTTTCATTATAAACTCACTATGGTTATTTAGCATGATAATATATTATCCTCGTACCTAAGCCGTTGTTAGTGCGGTCCAAAAATAGATCCAAATAGTTACTTCCAAGAACTTTGTTTTACATAATATTACAAACTACTCTATTGTAATACACTGGTTGAAATGAATGAAAAAGACGATCATTCAGTGTTTAATTTCTCACCATACAAACATAGGTACTTAATGTTTTGTTGTACGCGTGGAAGATACAATATTTATATGTAGTTATTTCTTAATACAAAAAAGTAATGCAATCCTATAATATCAAATTATAAAAGCAAAACTAATATATATATACCAATATTGAACTAACGATAAAGAATTATATTATAATGATAACATTTATCAGTTTCTTTGAAATGAGCTTTAATGCGATTTTTGTTGCAAAATAAAAAAGGCTATCTAATTTTCTTTTACTAAAGGCGTTATAATTTAGCAAAAAATAATGTAGACCTATGCAGTCCTAAAAAAGATTATTGAAGGTCATTTTCATTGAATTTCATTCCTTAATGTATAAAATTCCGTTTATCAAAAAACATACCATTTTTATAACAATCATTTCTTATTGACCTTGATTATTTAAACATTGATACTGAAGGAATTTTATAAAAGAAACTATGTAGTTGTTAAATATGTATTTATAGTGGAGCCAATTTAGGTACCTAACATTTGACGTCTATCAATTTTATCTTCGTAGGGAGGTAACCTGCCTAAAAACATCGATTAAAGTGAATTAATCGATACGGACTTAAAACATAATATTTCAATCGGACTTGAAAAGTTGAAACATAATATGGCAATTTTAAAATTCATCAGGCAAAGCCCTCTTCAAGTAATATATTTTCTGTCGTAAATTCAAGCAGCAAAATAAAACAAGTATCTACATAATTAATAAAATGCGTTTTCGCACGCACGAAAAAACATGACTCATGCGGCGTTACCTCGCTCTGAGGCGTTCCATGTAAGGCTTGAAGTGCAAGCGAGAGCGCGGAACGAGCGACAAAGAAGCACAATAGGACGTTGTCACGTTCAACTATCGTCAGTAAACCGACTTTACAGACAACCAATTTTTTTTTTACAGTTGGCAAGCCATTAGAGATTCCAAGGAACCTCGACCCGACTGATGAAGAAGTAGACGCTTTACATGCAGAATTCACAAAAAGACTCATAGAACTATTTGAAACAGAAAAACCAAAGTATTTGAAAAATCACGAAAATATTTCCTTAATTATTACATAAGTGCAGAAGAGGGTAATATAGTTTAATAATGCATGTAGTTAAACATGGTCATACAGAGGATTTTTGTTGTTATATAGTTTTAAGTTTATATTTAAAGTGTGTGAAACAATTATTGTGAGATTTCTGTAAAAAACAATAATTGTTCATAAATTATTTAAATTTATATCATTTTTATTTCCTACTTGGGTAGATAAAATATTTACAATAAATGTGTTTTGAAGAAATTTTTAAATTCTAAAATAACATTGTTAAAAAAGTTGATTGTAGTATATATATATATATAGATTTAAATAATTCTGAAAATAATATTAATTTGTGGAAAGCAACCGAACGGGTGACAGTTTAATTTCATATTTCCGATTTATACGATGTTAAATTTTTTAATAGAATGTTTTTTTTTAATCAATGTAAAATATTATAGATATGGGTATAGTTCGACTGTTAGTTAATACCCACCAATAAGGCCAGTAGTTAGCAGCTAAAAATTATATTTATAATTTTTTTTATACCTTCAGTTATTGTGTAGAAAAAAAGACATTTTTTGCTAAATTGAGTTAAATTCATACCTATTAAATAAATTATTGTGAGTTACTAATATCAACGTTACATATTAAGTACAGTTCGATTCAAACTTAATGGCGGTTCGTAAGTTAGCTGCGAATGCATTATGCAATGCTCGCAGGTATCCGTTCCTTAACGTCCCGCTGATATCTAATAGCGGCAGTACACATGGGGCCAAGGCGTTGGGCCAACGTGTTGGGAAAAAATGAAGGATATCAAGATTCCTGTTCACACATTGGCGTACTGATCATTCTGCATTGGCGCTTCAAAGATGGACGTAGTCCGTAGAAGTTCTTGCAGCCGCGGCAATTTATTTATACAGTGCGTTTAATTATTACGTACATGTGCACCAATAACAATGAGTGTACTCTGCCGTCTGCGATGATACCATTTTCCAATCTCTATTTTCTTTTTTTTTATTTCTGTATAAATAAAACATTATTAAAAAATATGTTTAGATTTTTTCAAATGTTTAAAATGTGTACATTTTACATTTAATTTAATTTTAACTACCTATAAAACGAAACTTTAAAGATTACGGACGGATGTATTGATTGGTGATATTTGATAATATTATTTATGTAATAAAGCACAATTTGATCAAAATCATGCTCATTGTATATTGTTATTTAATTTTTAAGAACAAATAACTGTTTCATACTATTTTACTCATTTTATAAATATATTCATTTTTTTATCGAAAATGTATGAAAGTGAGCAATGAAAAACATCTAGAATAATATAATAAATAGAAAATAAAACATCTAATTTATTGAGTCATATGGTTTTTATTTTTGTGTAGTTCATGCCGTGGATTCCAAATTATTCCTTCATGTCGATACAATTCTACGAATTGTAAAACCTCATTGCTTGTCCACATCGGCGCCGCCATCGCTATTGGAACATGGAAACGTAAATTTCATTGACGCGCAACGATACTGTCTCCGCTGACGAGTAACAACAAACTGAATAAGACACCAACGTGTGAACGCTGTTTGCGGAGCGCGCCAAGATCCTTTGAAGTGTGCACAAAAAACCGACAACATTCGGATGGCCTGCCAATATTGGCGCCAACTAGGCTAATGAAGCCAACATACCGCCAAGTAGCTCTCTACACGTTGGCCCAACCCGTTGGCCCAACACGTTGGCCCCATGTGTACTGCCACCATAAAATTGTTTTCTGCGGATCTTACGCTGTTCCGAGCCGCCATTAAGTTTGAATCGTACTGTACAAATAATTATTTGTCTATCTCTTAAAATATGAATAAAGAGAACCTGCTCCAATACTTGATTGTATTTGCTTATAATTCTTGATATTTGTAATAATATTGCATAAGAATGGATTTAAATCAAAATTTGAATATTCGATAAGTATGTCTTATGTTATCAATATAGGAAATTATACGTTGATGTTATTTTTATGTACATTTAAAATTCATCCGATAGCGGATGAAGACTTTTTTGTTATCGCAAATTATGTGATGCAAATAAATAAATGATTGTGTTCAAGTTTATAGTAGTTATAAATAAAACAATTTTTACTGTGTAGAATATTTTATTTATTTACCTACTGTAGATTTTATATTCCCCTTTCTTAATAGTGTACACACGTAAGAAGTGAAACTTCTTTATGACCTTATTTTTTTAAAAATAATTTACTATATGCAACTTTACAGAAATACGTCGAATCACGCGTGGTAGGGATAAGAAAAAGATGGCGCGTAACGGAAAAATGTCACGCGTAACGAAAAAATGTTACACTAAATTTTCTTCCAACCCCGATAAAGAAGTTTCACTTCAAAAATCTCTACATGTTATATATATCTAGGTAGGTACCGTAATTCTTTTAACATTTCTTGGATTAAGAATTTCAAAATATATCTAAGTATACAAATCCAAATCCATATTTTATTTAGAATATCAAACATACATGTGCTATATAAATTATAATATAAGTACTTAGTAGGACTGTTTACTGTGTTTCCTTCCTTCCATCCATTAAATTTTCTTTATCTGATAATCAAAAGTGGATCTCTTTTTCTAAGAGGTTAGGTAGGTAACTGGGTAAAATAAAAGTTCCATAAGTTTTACTATTTTTATTTTTACAGTTTTAATTATTTACATTTATATACAACACTTATAGATTTCATATACGAACGTGTTTGCGAATTCCTTTGAGCATAATCGCAAAATCCCAAAGAGAATGGGGACACTTAATAAATATAACATCGCAACGCCGCGCTGGCGCCGTCCATTTACACAAAATAAAAAACAGAAATATTCTTGATTATCGAAGTTTACAGTTTGCAAAACTGTAAAAAATGAAACAGGTTAGAAGCAAAACGATATTTAATTTATAACGAACTCATTTATGAATTATGAACTATACTTATAGCTACTGCAATAAGCATTTGAAAAAGCTCATGATAGCTTTGCAATCTGAGAACCAAAGATAAGAATAAAGAAATAAAAAAGAGCGGGAATGATAGAAAAAGGTGGGCATGTTGCCAAGTTATCCATTTTTTAAGAGCTCTTTTGAAAAATGTAAGACAACGAAGCAAAATGCGGGCGTTCCCGCCCATATAACAAGTATGACACAGATTATGTAAAATAGAAACAGATTCGTAAAAAAACTACGTTTATATTGCTAAAATATGTCTTTGAGAGGCGCAATTATGGTTAACGAAATATCAACCTTTAGCCCTTTAAAGTAGGCTTAGATAAAAAATAGCAAACAAGTGGCATTATAATTTATGCCCTAAGCCGTATTTAATTGAAAACTTAATACTTAATTATTAAAATAAAAAGAAAATCTTAAATATATTTTTCATTAAAGCTCTTATAAACAGGTGCAAATTAACGTAGGTTTATAGTCTTTGTTAGGTACCTACATTTGCAAAAATATATTTATTAGGTAGTTACTTTATATTTTCAAATTACTTATTTTTGATGCTATTTTGACTTCAATCAATCGATTAAATCTGTTTAATATTACGTAACCTAATTAAAAAAAAATACTTACATATAAAATATAAATAATTTATATAACAACAGGTTACAAAGTAAGTACCTACCTATATTATAAAATAATAACCTGGGTTACACTATTAACTACTATATTGTAACAAACATATTTACTAGGGTTTCTTATTTGCACCTGTACGAGCATACGGTTATGAAAATGCTGATATAAAACCTTACAGTAGGGTCTATTGGAACAGCGACATAAATATATTCTATAACTTAATAGTGTGTTTTAAACTAGTTCAACAATTATTTTGAATGATAGTTTTACTCAAAAATAATAGACCTTTAACATTATTTATATTTATCATTCGAATGACGAGAAACTCGTCTAAACAAGAGTTTTTACGGGATTATATCCGTGTTTTTTATAATTTCTATAAAATATGTTAATAATGGTAACATGATTTGTAGTAAGATCAGGTTATGTTGTTGAACCTGGGTTTTGATACCAAAACAAAACTAAAAAAATACAAACGCCTGGAATATTTTTCTAAGAGCCGACAACTTTATTCACTTCAGCTAAATTAATAATAATATCTAGTTGTTACAATTTGTTCCCAAAAATTTTAGCTGTACAAAAAATTACAATTGATGCATCGATGTTCTGGAAAATCGAGTTGGCAGTGTACTTGCATGGAAGCTAGTTGAAATTCAAAAAATGGTAAAAAATCCTGACAAACTGCTCAGACTATTTTAGTAGTAACTAAACCTGTGAAAAATTAGCACACGTTTTCAGAAAGCTTCGAAAAGCTTATCAGATTGGCAATCTTGAATTGTTTATTCAATAATTGCCAGACTAGTATATTGCACAAAAACTTATTTTTCGCGCCACAAAATGGCGTCTTTAAAATGTCTGTAAAGTGTCACATTCACGCTTGTTTGGGATGTTGTGTAGTCGTGCTTGGAGTGGGTTTGAAACACTGAAGTAAGAACGCCGTGTACATAACGAACGCTATCGACAGAGCTATCAAGGCGTACATGAATATGTTCAGTTCTGGTTGCCTAAATCTGTTCTTACGCAGCCATTCCAATACTTCGTCTTCTGCCATGACGTCACCTGAAACGTAACCAGAAGAAAACGTAAAATATTAGAAAATTACTATTTGTGACGAAGATCATTTTTTTTTTTAATTATTTTACTGTTAACGTTAAAGTTAATGTATTCTCTATAATTGGTTTGTGGAAGAGAGAGGAACAGAGTAACAGAGTTTTTATAGACTGTAGGCTAATAATAGGTATTAATATGAGATTTAAGTGACTGATTTTGTATGCCGTAATTAAGATGGTATAACAAACATGTAGTAATTACTTATCTTAGGTACTATAGCATATCAATATATTAATTCTCACCTCTGTATATACTTGGAAACCGTTTCCTGAAATAAACAATAGCCGGTAACTTCGTGACGCCCCACTTACGGGCGTAGCGTGGATCGTGCATTTTGACAAACGTTATATCAAGGTTGTCCGTTTCACTGTCTATGTTCTCCAGTTTATCCAAAACGATTCGACTTTCAGCTGAATTCTCATCTAAAAAAATTATACGTAAAGCATACATTATTAAGAAATTCTGAAGATTGGTGTTATCTCTTGCATAGGTACATGGAATTGTAAATATATTTAATTTCTAGACTATATTGAATGTCAATAATTATACAAAGATAACTATGGAATAAGTATAATAATGTGAATAGTTACTGCATACCTACAATCAACAAGACAACACTGAGTTGCGGTAGTTAAGAGACTAATTAAGAATTTTTTAATGCTTTAAAACGTATTTGAATATCTTGGTCTTTACGAAACACTATTTCTTAGTATCGAAAAATATCGATGTTTTATAACTTACAGAAATAAACTGCCAAAAATTCGTTTTCATCCAGGAGTTTATCAAGCATTTTGCGGTTAACTTCTTCAATTTCGTTTTTAATTTCAAAAACTTCTTGAGACGTTAGCCACTGTAATACTCTATCCACTTGGTGTAAATCTCCATCATAGAACATTGGTGTTCGTTTACGGAAATATACCAATGATGGTATGTTAACTATATTGTATTGTGCCGCTGCTTCAGCGCTCGCAATTTTCACGAAATCAATTCCAAATTGATCTACCTCGCCGTCGATCTGTTCTAACTCTTCCAGAATTTCTTGACATTCAGGGCAATCTTCATCGTCATCTGAAATACAATAATAATAGATATGCAGAGCTCTCAGTGCATATTTTACAAATTTTTGTTGGGATTTAGAACTATATTTTACATACTTATTCAAAACACTCTATTTGCTTTACATTAGAAATATTTTATATAAAACATATCGTTAATTCTATTCATTCATTTCTACTTACAGAAAAATACAGCTAGTAAATGCGACTCGTACAATAACCGCTCCAACATTCTGTCATTAACTGATTCTATTTCATCAGCTAACTCTCGGTTATCGTCATCTACAAGCCACTCTAGAATAGATTCTTCATTTTGTAAATCACCTTCGAATAAGAGAGGATTGCCGTTCCTGTAAAAATAAATAATTTCATAAGTTTTTGGTATAATTTCATCACTATTACTTTAAGAATTTTAAAATTATATCTTACCTGAAATACACCATTGCTGGGAAAGTTTTAATAGAGTATCTCTTAGCAAGTTGAGGGTCCTGTATTTTCACCATGTGGATACCGTAGACGTCACATTCGTCGTCAATTTTCTCCAGCTCTTCCAGAATATGATCGCAAATATGGCAGTTAAGTTTATCTGAAATTATTAGTTATTCCATAACTTAATAGTTGCTTTACCTTAGAACTTTTTTATTGGTATTCTGATTCAAATTCTATAATAAAATTATTTAATACTTGAACTACTTTTAACGTGAAATCTATTTCATTCTAGAATTACAATCTCAATACTTACAGAAGTATACAGCTAAATATTGCGTCTCGTCAACCATTTTCTCCAGCATTACTCTCGTTATAAGTTCTATTCTGTCTTCAGTTTTCTGCGTTATCAACCATTGCAGGACTTCCTCTTCTTCAGCTAACGAACCTTCATACACATTTGGAATATTTTTCTCAAAGTAAACTAAAACTGGAAAATCAGTCGCTCCATACGATTCGGCAATGGCATAGTCTTGAGTTTTAACAAATTTGATTCCATGTCTGTCACAATCGTCATCAATGTTTTCTAACTCTTCTAAAATGCCAGCGCATTGCTCACAATCCAAGGAATCTGTAAATTTGCACACAAAAATTAATACCTCAATTTTTTTGTTAATCTTCGACATAAGGTAGGTACACACCAGGAACATAATTTAATATGTATATAATTGGAAACCAAAGATCGAACTATCTACGTAAAATACAAAGAACGTATACAAAAATCCAGGACAGGGCTGAAAACGGACATATCTAGGACAAAACTGTGATTGTGATACATGCTGCATGCTCGATGCAAGGCAGGCATAAATAATGATTTCTTAACTACATAAACGTCTACAATGTAAACCATTCTATATTATTATTCGAAGAAGAGTACCCTCAACTTCCTGTAATTCGTCCTCTTGACGATCTTTGCCTTTTTTTGTTTGTTTTTGCGTTGCTTTTGCACTACATAGTTCACATAATGTTTTGTTCCCTATTAGAAAGTAAATAATATTTATTACATCAAAGAAAGTATTATATTTTTTACTTTTTCAAATCGCTGCGTACAAATTCTCGATGGTTTATATCGACTTATATTGAATTGAGATAAAAAATAACTTACAAAAGTATACAGCTATCGAATTTGATTCCTCAATAAGGTCTAAAAGTTCTTGACCCTCTAGGGCTTCGATGACGTCACCAGCTGGATTTTTCTGAACCAGAAGCCAACTTAGTAATTGTTGTTCATCATATAAATCACCTGAAATAGCATAATGATTTTAAAATTCATTCAAAATTTTAAACATGTTTATGATTCTGTAAGTTATACCAGCATATATCACAGGGTCTTTAGAACCCATCTTGAAGAAAAGCACTGCGGGTAAGGCGAACACGCCATATTCTTTGGCCATCTGTCTATCATCTATTTTCACAAAGTTGATGCCAGCGCCATCCGCATCGTCATCTATGTGCTCAATCTCAGCCAGCACTCTGGGACATTGTTTGCAGTCATTACTGTCTAAAACATGTAATATATGCAATTCCAAATAATATTTATTATTAAATAACATGTGTATCCAACACGTCTTTAATAATTTAAAGAATAATGTGCAAATTAATAGTAAATAAAACGAATTACTCACAAAAGAAGACGGCCACATAGTCAGATGTTTGTCGAATTTTCTGAAACATTTTCTTGTTAACTTTCTCTATATGATCAGTTAATTCCATGTTTTCCGGATTAGTTAGCCAGTCCAGAATTTCTTCTTCATCGTCTATATCACCATCGTAGTTGATGTATTTAGTTTTCCTGAAGTAGGTGATGCCAGGGGGGTTTCTGTAACCATACTTCTTTGCCATCAAGCGATCGCTACACTTAACAATTTTGATCCCATATTCAGCTGCCTCGTCGTCGATAAGTTCTACGTGTCGAAGTATTTTTGGACTGCCAGGATCGTCTTCCTTGTCTGAAAAACGCAACTTTTATAATTATCCAGATAAGACAATTTATCTGACTGAGGATGTGTGATATGGACTAAGTATAGAATACAAAATTAAAGATTGGACACAAATCGTGTTTGTATCTGTTTTACGCCAATTTAAATGTGTTTTAAAAGTACAATAGCTTGTAGTATGTCTCATAAAATACTTACAAAATACGACTGCTAGAAATTCCTTAGTCTCAATATATTTAAATAGTGTATCTCTGTCAATTTCTTCAATGCTCTCATCTTCTTTCTGCTTTACCATCCAATCTAGTACTTCGTTCTCGTCAAATAGATTTCCTAAAATAGTTCTATCGTTATTGCAATACTGAAAGCCCTAAGAAAAATAATAAAAAAGACAAGAAACCACATCCATTTTTGATTTGTATATATTAAAAACTCACCATTTAACATCCAATGAATGACATGCGTGGACAACTATTGCAATACCATGCTGACATCATTCGTGTATTTTTTTAATAAAATATAAGTAATTAATAAAATGTATTTATTTAACAAAATATTGTACCAGCGTCGTCTCAACAGATTCAACATAACGATATTAATAAATAAAATATATAACATTCATGCGTAATGTCGATCAAACACTACAATTATAACATTGTTCACAACGCCAGCACTTAAGTATACAGACTCACAGGCTTTAGTGGTATTAATCATTGCGACAACTATCTTATATAAAATATATATAATGTATAAGTATTATATAATTGACTCACTAATAAAGTTCACATAATATAGTTATTAATAAAATAAATAGCTGGTAATAAATAATTATGTATTCGACAACAATGTTAAAACTAACGTTGCCTTTGAAGATTAATGTTTAAGACTATAATATATAAATAATATAAAAGTAAGAATTAAAAGTAATGTAATATGAGTTTTTATGAAAACTAGAAAACTATTCATGAACATGAAATCCTTACATCGATAAGTCTTTCAAGATGGCAAAGTAAGAGAAGTTAAAATGCCTCTGTATAGATTCGTTTGTTCCGACATTAATTTCTAATATTGGAATAAAATTTACATTCAATATAACGATTTATACATCATCTTACAAAGTTTCTAAGTATCCCAATATTTATGACTAAATTTTATCGAACAATATAAATTACATAACAAAAGCTTCGTGCTTAAAATTATTATATTTAGATCTGGAGCTATGGGCTGCGGTCACGATTTGAATATTAAGTATCTTGCAACTCGTAAAGTTAAAGTCAAAGTGCAATAATAAATACAATAAACACCTCGCCAAGTGCTTGCAAGGACCAAGGGACACGAGGTTACAAATGACCAATGTTAATATAGCAATTAGCATAGGATATGATGCAGCGTTAGATCGTATCAGGTAACTAAGTTATAAAAAAGAATCTTTTGGTGAGCATTTAAAACACATTCGTGTCCACTTGATACGCGCACGCGCTTCTAACAACGACATCATTTATTTATATAACTGCTAGTACTATCATTTATTTCTTTACCACCACCAAATGTTTTCAGAGTCGAATAAACCTTTTTTTCCTTTGCCCCCTTTCTCTGACTTGGCGAGCGCCTTGTTCTTTCCCTTGGTCGGTCTCTCCGGCACTATCTGTTTATCCTTTCCCAGTTTCTTGGCCGGAACTTTGGTGGGCGTCGCCTTGGCCACTTTTGTCGGACTCTGAATTTTAGTAGGACAGCACTGGTATGGTTCGTAAGTGATTTTTGGTACGGCCGGTTTCGCCCCCAATCCAATGTAGAAACAGCGATCGCCTGCAGTCAGTAAAAATTTATTGTTTATACCCGGTATACAATCAGTTCATAATAATAGTTACTTTAGTTAATAAAGTGCATATTTAAAATTAACTACGCGCTTGTAAGGGCGCGCTATTAATCCTAAATGTTATGTTAGTAATAATAAGAGTTTAAGAAGTTGTAAATTGCTAAGCGTTCGCGAATGACTGCAGGCAACAGCTGGAGTAATGGACCCATGCGGGCTCTGATCGACCATGCAGATGTATAACTGGGGAACATCTGTGCTTCCGTGCAGGGTACCTGTCTACATATTTATCTCTACTCAATTACCTGCAATATTGATTTTTATACTATTGTCAAAATCTTCATCATCGTCGTCGTCGTCATCATCATCATCATCATCATTATCGCCTAGAAATCGGCGGGCTATTGTACTGATTTTGTATGTATTTTTTAAACTTTCTTCATTTTCATCATCATCATCTTCATCCTCATCGTCTTCATCATCGTCATCGTCATCGTCGTTATCAGTATCATCATTCTCTTCATCCTCATCATCATCCTCGTCATCATCATCGTCATCATTATCGTCGTCGTCATCGTCATCATCGTCGTCATCGTCATCGTCATCATCATCGTCATCGTCCTCATCATCATCATCACTTACAATAGCTTGTTTTTTATTCTTACTATTCACAATATTTCGACCAGGAAATCGTACTTTTAAATTTGGCATTTTTACAAGTTTTCCAGTATTTTTAAGGTCACCTTTTATTTTTTTGTGTTTATTGTCATCGTCATCGTCATCAGTATCATCGTCATGTTTGTTCTTATTACGTAGATTCGCACTCTTGCCTCGCTGTTGTAATTTGCTTGGAACAGCTCCTGGAAAAACCACCTTCACAGTTCCCAGTCTTTTCCATTTATTACATTTTACATCGGTATATATAGCATAATAATGCCTCGCTGAGACCCAGTTCTATTACCATCTGCATTGGCCATTGTAACTATTAGCTTTGTTTATATATCGGTGGGTATCCTCACCTGCAGGCATTAGTAACTATCATGCAAAATGACGTAGCTCAAACATCCAGCTTTTAAGGCGTACAGTAAAACACATCTCTAAACATATTGATATGTTTGGAATGATGTCATGCATGTAACATTTATTTTGTAGTATTATTTATACATATTGAAAATTAAATAGTAATATTACGTTACAAAGTTTTTATAATGGATGTGGGTTCTTACTTTTTTGATCAATAAGCCACTGGAGAACCTTATTTTCGTTCTTTAAGTCACCTATAAACAGATAATCATCATAGAGTATTGAGATAGTAGAGAGTGGAAAGAACATGGTAAAATAATGAAATAACTTCATTTGTATTTTTGAATACATTGCAGCTTATCCCATATACAATGAGGCATAATATTTTCTTTTCAAAAACTCACCATCATACATAATAGGAACCCCAGTTTCATAGTATACTAACGCTGGGAAACTAAATATACCAATATCCGATGCGAGCTTAGAATCCTTTGATTTTACAAATTGAATACCATGTTTGTCTGTATCATCGTCAATTGTTTCTAATTCTTCCAAAATTTCGTCACAAGTATCGCAATCATCATTATCTGTAAATTAACCAGAACGACCATTTTAACTATCATTCTTATCCAAGACGTAACGTAAGTTCAACTTCTGTCGCGCTATTAAACACAACCTGTCCATAATAAACCTATACACGTCATAAAATTTAGTACAGTTAAATCATATGAAAAAAAAAGAAGTAGTTAATGAGATACAATTAAAATAAAATATACTCACAGAAAAATACTGCTAGATGCTCGACGTCATTGATTAAATCTTTTAACGTTTTCCTGTCGACATTTTCAATAACTTCGGGCTGTGAGTGTTGAAGATCTAGAACCCATTTAAGAATAGCTTCTTCGTGCATTAAATCGCCTTCATAGATGGTCCTAAACTTATGCCGGTAGAAGGCCAATGCCGGTAATCCAGGAAGGTCATATTCTTTTTCGACACCGTCGTCTGATGTTTTGATAAAATCAATATTCTCTTCTTCACACTCGTCATCAATATTTTCCAATTCACTGAGGATTTTCTGTGATTTCTTATCACCTTCCTTGTCTTAAACAAAAACAATAAAATTAAAATACACAGCAATGATAATAAACTTTAAAAATACTGTAAAGTAACTTACAAAAGAAGACTACAACGTGGTCGTTTTCTTCCAATATTTTTTCCAACATTCTGGAGTTCACTTCTTCAATTTTTCCGGGGATTTCAAGAGTGTCTTCATCGGTAAGCCAAGCTAAGACTTCGTCTTCATCCTCAATGTCACCTTAAAATAGCATCACAGGTATGAAGAATTACTTTATTGGTTAACAAAATTTGGAAATATTTACAGTAATTAGTTCTTGTCTAATGCAATTGAATCTTAATAATTTATTGGTTTCTATTTGGGGATTATGTAATATTGTAAATATTTAGTACTACATATTTCAGTAAAAAAATGAAGAACTTGTAAAGAATATGGTTAAATGAAAAAGTATATTCTTACCCTTATAAATAAGAGGTTCCTTGTTTCTGAAGAAAACTAATGCAGGGAATGTTTTGATTCCATACTTCTTGGCAAGCGATACATCTTCAGTTGTGACAAATATAATACCAGTTTCATCTAATTCATCGTCAATGTTCTCTAATTCTTCCAAGATGTTATCGCATTCCTCACCTTCTTCGCAATTACCACCTGTAAATAAACGAGAATTATATTTTTGTGTATATTCATAACTTCCATCGATCGTCGAGGCGCACAGATTCTAGGCATCGCCATATGGTGGACGTTCCATGTACCCGGACTAAGCGGTTCGATTCCACGTTTTTTATCCGAACCGCGAGGGACTGGAACATGCTTCCTGAGTCTGTGTTCCCCGACGAGTACAATATGTGGGTCTTCAAGCGTAGAGTGAACAGGTACCTTCTAGGGAAGCGCGTTCCATCTTAGACCACATCTCAGCTTAACATCAGGCGAGATTGTGGTCAAGCGCTTCCCTATCAACAATAAAAAAAAAAAACTAGCTGCGCTCCGCGGTTTTACCCGCGTGGCTCCGCTCCTGTTGGTCTTAGCTTGATGATATAATATAAGCCTTCTTCGATGAATGGGCGAGATTGGCGTGTTCAAACAAACAAACTCTTCAGCTTTATAATATTAGTCAGTAAGTAAGTAAGTATAGATAAACCTAGGCTACCAGTGTGAGGAGAGATTTATGTTTTATGAAATTTTCAATTATACACGAATAATCGAATGTTAAACTGTGACAGAAAATATTTTTTTCTGTAGTTAACATTGAAATACTATCATGTAATTAAGTAAACATGTGAAGATCTATTTAATTTACTTTGTACTACGATTAAGAAGTATATAATTTAAGAGATTTAATTAGGAAAATCGAAAGACTTACTGAAATATACGACGACATACTCGTGCTCTTCAATAAGATCAGTTAAAATTTCATCCGTAACTTCTTCAATGGTTGCACTATTCTTTTGTTCTATTAACCACGCCAATACCTCATCTTCATTCATAAGATCCCCTTCGTAAATAGCTGGAATATTCTCTTCGAAGTAAACCAAAGTTGGCAGGTGGTCAATTCCGAATTCCTTAGCTTCTTGATCGTTGTCCATTCTTACAATTACAATACCCTCCTTTTCTAATTCATCATCAATGTTCTCCAGTTCGTTCAAAACTCTAATATCTTGCTTGTCTTCTTTGTCATCTGGAAGGCGAAATTACTATTATTTTTTTATTGAATTCAAATTACATGCATTTATTAAAGTTTTTATAAAAATTAGAGAACTTACAAAATATAACGGCCAAGTATTTGGTACTGTCGATAAGTTTGTCCATCATTTCATCGGTTACTTCAGGGATTTCACTGTGACGTTTTTGATGAATCAACCAGCCCAACAACTCATCTTCTTTCATCAAGTCACCTTCGTATACGTGAGGAATACCCTTTTCGAAGAATACCATGGTAGGTATGGTTTCAATACCATATTCTTTGGCCTCCTTATCATCATCGATCTTTACAAAGGCAATGTCATTTTGGTCACATTCGTCATCAATATTTTCTAATTCTGCTAGAATCTTTTGACTTTTCTTATGATCCTTGTCATCTGAAATTAATACATAAAAATTAATTGATCTCCATGTTTAACACAGTTAAATACATTTTAATAGTAATTATTATTTTTGACAAATAATACTTACAAAACAAGACGGCTACATAGGGCATTTTTTCAATAATCAAATCGAGCATTTCATCTGTGATGTCTTCAATTTCATCGCTTTCAGTTTGATGCTTCAACCAAGCCAAGACCTTTTCTTCTTCTTCTAGATTGCCTTCATAATATGTTGGAATTCCCTTTTCAAAGTATAGTAAAGTTGGGACTTTTTCAATTCCGTATTCCTTAGCCTCTTCATCATTATCGATTTTGACGAACGCAATGCCGAGTGCATCGCATTCATCGTCAATATTTTCCAGCTCATTTAATACTTTTTGTGACTTGCGGTCATTGTTGTCATCTGTAAATGATAATAAAATGTTATAAATTATAACAATAAAAGAAGCTTTTTTATTTGATATAACGCCGCAGCCGACTAATTTTTTGATGAATCTTGTACGTACAACAAGTACGTACGCATACACGCTTTTAAGAACAAAGATACACATTTTGTATAGATGTGTAGATGCCAGTAATGTAGGCACAAATGTAAAGATAGCAAAACCCAAAAATATTTAACTTCGTAATAAAGATAATAAACTTAGTACTTACAGAATAAAACAGCAACAGTCTTTCCATCTTTGATAAGACGGTCCAACATTTCATCCGTGACGTCTTCAATTTCATCTTTTTCCAATTGACTAACTAGCCATTCCAACATCTCCTCTTCATTCTCAAGGTCACCTGTTTCCATTTAATACCATGTAATATTTAGTAAAGCAAATTTAAACAATGTTAGTTTGTTTGTAGTTGTTAATTGAGTAGAAAAAAATCGATTACGAAACGGGATTCGAACCCGCGTCTTTCGCCTTGTCGGGGCAATGCCCGACTTTTCGGCCACCCGTAATCGCGCTCGAAGTAGAATAAGTCCGATCGCGATCCGATCGAGCAATCGGACTTATTCTACTCTTTCGGTTTAATGTGAATATGCATTTTTTATTCCTTAAAAAAATATCTTTATAAAGCATTTGAATGCTATAAAACTAAATATCACAATGTAAGTTTAGTCATTATTTTGTACGTACCATCGTAAACATTGGGGATTTGTTTCTCGAAGTAGACGATTGAAGGCACGTCATCAATACCAAATTCTCTTGCGGCTTTCTTGTCGTCGATCTTTACAAATTGAATACCATGGCGATCACAATCGTCATCTATTTTCTCTAATTCTTCTAACACTGTCATTGATTCTTCATCACCATGGTCATCTGAAAATGTATAATGATACTTATAAATTTTTGTCTATAAAATGTAAACTGCAATGTCGGCTAGATTGTGTTTTATTCATATTGAGCTAGAAAATGGAATACGTGATAATTCACCGTTTCATTTACATGTACTATAAAAGATTTTTCTGTGACAGTATAGAATAACAAATAATAAACCTGATACTTACAGAAAAGCACAACAAGATTGTCGACATTTCCTATAAGCGTGTTTAGCGTTTTGGATGTGACATCTTCGATAACATCTTCTTCGTCCCCAGTCGATTTATTAGCAATGAGCCATTCCAGTACGTCTTCTTCTCTACTGAGTTCACCTAAATTTAAATAAATTAATTTAAGATATTTTGAAAGTGTCTCTATTATTGAAAACGTTGTTAACCAGGATTAAATGTGCAAGTCTTAAAAAATAGATTTCAATTCAATAGAGAGCATGTCAATATGATGAAGAAATTGTAAGGACACAAATAACACATGTCTTACAGATATTTGATTTCGTAATAAATACGTCAGAAAAAATGAGTCACCAACTTTCATAGATAATAGGTATTTGATGCCTGTAGTACACAAGTCTTGGCAGCTCGCCAAGGCTGTACTCTTCGGCGAGTTCCTCGTCGTGGATCTTCACGAAGCCTATACCGAGCTGGTCTGCTTCATCGTCAATGTTTTCAAGCTCTTGGAGCGCCTTCGCGCACTTCTTACATTCTGGCTTATCTGTAACATTGGGCAAAATGTTAGAAAACTTGCGTATTGTCCATTATAAACGTGTCTATATCATGCCTCGTGAAGGACTCGAAGCAGTGCAGTTAAGCCATCGCTTAGGTAATCGTGTGTTAAAATAGAGTTAATAAAGTGTGTGCTGTAAAAGCGTAGTGTCGTGCAAGTGATGGTGATAGTGCTGCATTAAAGAGGTGGACGCTTGGATATTTGATATTATTATTATTATTATCTCTAGTTTAACTAAAGGAGAGTATTTCAGTGCCTAATCTAAGTAGGTCATGGACATATCTATGGAAAATATTGTTTGAAGTCCTGAAAACTATGATCATGAAATCGTTTCATACTGGGATCACCAAAACCATGTGCTATTCACAAACTCCTGTGCAAAATGTCTATATTTAACGTCACTTATTAATATACGGTAGTGAAGTGTTACAATGTTTATATGCCATAATATTTAAGTGGCAGACTCCGAGGTATTTAGGTCAAGGTCATCACGCCAGACTATAATAAATGATCTTGGAGAATTTTCTCTATGATATGGGCAATGGATATGCGAGGGAGCTACGAGAGTTTGCCTCTGTCGTATTCATGACATGTCGGTCCGTCAATCCGAGCTTGCTAGCGGGACATAAATAGAACAGCCGAAATAGCTCGCCGTTCTCTCCGATCAAGCAAACGAGTTTTTGATTCTAATCTTGCCATAAGGATTAGGAGTTAGACAATGTTCCAATGGACTATTTGCCAATGTAAAAATAACAAAAAATATTAGATGGCTGATTGATAAACTGCACCTTTCTCTTAGTGATAATGCATTATGAAATCTATTATCGTAATGTGTTGTCTCGGCGCCAAATATTTGATTGAACAATGATATCTAATAAATATAATCTATAAATCTGTCTAATCATGTAGAAGTGCCCACCGCACCGCATTACAAGCGGAAAATTCGATTTGGTAATATTATAAAATAAAAACTATTCTACGAAGCCAAGTATAACAGCCACAACGTCAATACTTCGAGGCATGCCGCCATCTGAAATCCTTACTTACTGTTCATCGGGCCGCAATTTTTGTGATCAGGACCTACGTCAAAAACACTGTCAAACACACAGCACAATGTACTTTCCTTTTTTACAAATATTATGATGTACGTTTTAAAAATGATGGCGAAATAGAAGTTAACTACATTACTACTTTCACAGATTTTATACTTAGTTCAACATTTGTTAGTTAAGTAATGGCTCAAATTTTTATTACATTAGCTTATTAAATTACTTGACAAAACCCACGTTATAACATGTAGATACGTACAAAAAAGAACAGCTACATATTCTGTATCCTCAACTATTTTTCCGAGGATTTTTTGGTTCACCTCTTCTATCCTGTCTGGAAGGTCCATTGCTTCTAAGCTCGTCAGGAAATCCAGGACACTTTCTTCGTCCATAAGATCTCCTATAATAAAAGAAAATACAAATATGTACGATGTGTTTCTTGATATTAAATTAATAACATTATAATGAACTTATATGTAGAGAACGCCTGCTATTAAGTTTTTTAAATAAGAGCTCTTTTAATTTGCCATTAAAACGAGATATCACATTAAGAGTTCATTTGTTATTTTAAGTCATAGTTACAGTCAATCTTACTGTACTGTTTTATTAATTAAATCTGATCGGTTGCCAAAACCATCAACCTCGCAGACATATCTTCTCAAGTATCTACTACATATACAACGTGTCAATGTCATTTAAATCGATTTAGTATGTCTCATCGTATGGACAGAGTTTACCAAAAAGTTTGACTATTCTGTAGTTCTATTTCTGTGAGCGTACCGCCTGTTGCGATTGCGTTGTGGTTAATTGTATCTAATTTATCTAGTTGCATTTATTTTGGATAAGAACAGATGGCCAGTGAGAGTGTTTGTATAATTACTTTTACCTTCGTAAATGATCGGTTCCTTCTCACGGAAGTACGTGAGGGCGGGGAATTTCGTGATACCATGTTGTTTCGCGAGCCTCTTATCATTGATCTTCACGAAGTCGACGCCAAATGTGTCGGTGTCATCGTCTATTTTTTCTAGCTCGTCCAAAACCTTGTCGCACGTGACACAACTTCTTGCGTCTGCGGAAACAAATTTTTATCTCGTTAGTTTAAATTTTAATAATCTATAATATTATAGGCTGTTAGGATCTGATAGATAGTATCAATTATAAATTAATGAATAAGTATGACTGTATGATCATGATAATTCAAAATCCTGTTTCGAAAGATGTCCCTCAATTATTCTGTGCTCTTATGTTTTCCTTTTTGATGGTCATACCTAATTGCCTATAAAATCCACTATAAACAGAGGCATAGTGTGAAAATTTTACAACTATTAACAAAAAATAATAACATAGGGACACAGTACATATCCTTTTTACTCAGTTTATAAAATATCTTTTAGATTGATCTAAAGAAAGGAATGCGCGAGAGCCAACTTTCAACATAAGTAATATGACTTTTTACATGGGCTTCAAAAGCTTTCAAGAGCTCTCAGAGCAACAGCGATAGTTTCCTTTAATATATTATTTTCAATATGTAAAGACATCATTCATTATTAACTGAAATTGAGTTAATATAATAATAAATCTATATCGTTGATTAATTAATGTGTTAAGGAACAAAACACGAGCGTTCGTATCCGATTCATTTTCTTATAACAGTGACAAATTATATTATAATTAGACATTAATAGACACTAGCTGCACATTACGAATTCATTCGCGTAAATATACGCACAATTAAAATATAATACAACTCTCTCACGCTAGCTGTTAGTATAGTTTTCTTTATGTGAAAGAATTTCTAAACAATCTATCATGAAATCTGTCCTTTCATCATGATAGTAATTAGTATAGTAGTTAGACAAGACAGGTGTTTTTAGATTTTCACAACTCACAAAATAGGATTTTTACGAGTTATTTTTAAATCTTATTTTAAGCCACTTTCATATAGCATTTGTATTTTTAAGATCAGGTACTACACATGTAATTATTTATACATAAACGGCCTACACCCCCAGTAAATTTCACTCATATCAACAAGGTTGAAAGAATGAACATCACTATTTAAACTTTCAAATATTTAGTGTAGAAATAAATAAGATTTAAACCCTGGCTCTCGGTTTGTTGGGAACTCGAATGATATTTAAAACACCATCGCTGTTCTTGAGAAAATAAACTCATAAACATTGAAAACAAGAAATAGCCCGGGCAGTTCGGATTTACGACTGTAACATACTTCAGTGTAATCGTTACGGTGTAATACCTAACTATTCTGTGGTTGTGCATTCTTTTAGGCGCCTCATTTGAATTTATTAACGACCAATTTTATAGGTAACTGCAACCGTTACGTATGATGGATATTGCTCAGTAAATATGGAACATGTAGGAAAGATGTAGTTCGAAGCTCGGTCCTAAAGGTATTCTGCTTATTCAAACAATAAGTAATCTATGTCTGTACCAAATGTAATACATATTCGACAAGATGTATTGCGTGAAAGAGTAACAAACGTAGTTAAGTACATCCATATATTCTTAAAAACTTTCGCGTTGTAAATATAAGTAGGGTAAACTTATATTTTTAACTGTCTATTTCTTAACTCATCACGACCGTGGTTTGAATAGGTGGGTATCTATTTTCTCCACAGTCAACATTAGGCCTTGAAAAAGGTCCCATTTCATCACGAAAGCTTTATTTTAATTGTATTCAACGAAAACTTATGTTCATTAATTTATTTACGTAAAGGTGATTGTTTATTAGTAGTGACTAATGAAATAGTTTTTCATAAAGTTCTTATTCAATTTCATTTACGAAAAAATAATGCGAACTAAGAAAATAAATGTCTATCTATTTATAGCTTATATTATATTGTTGTTCTTTCAAAGGAAAGGAAATCTATATAGCAACTATAGTGATTTACATCGGTGGATAGGTCACCAGCACTAATTTGATACCTACTTTTAATTGGAAATACCTTCACAATACGCTGAAAATTTAGGAAGTACAATATATTATTCTAGAATATTAGAAATTCGAAAAAATACAGAAATACACATAATTTTAATCATACTATGCGTTAGGTTCATATCAAAGCCATACAACAAAGCAACTGCTTTTAACATTTTTGTCAGTTTCCTGTTTGTTTCTTTAAAACTAATTGATCAGCTCGGAATGGGTTCACTTGTGTATTGTGGCAAGGTTCCCGTAACATTCAGTGTTTTTTTATTTCAATCCAATTGGTTCACAAATAAAAATATTATGTTAATATGAAGATATGAACTTTTTTAAACGATTCGATAATTTATTCATTTATATCAAAGCCCATAAAATCGAGATTTTTAAAGTTTCTTAAGGAGCGTTGAGAGTAAAATTTCAGGGTCGCATCATGGCAATGCCGTCACTTCATGGAGAAAGAGGGCGATTTTGGTATCTTTGAATCTTGCCAAATAAGTTTTACTTCTGATGTGTCCTCGGCACACGCTCTTTTTGTATAAAAATGAATCTTTGATGGAAGCTGAAGAAAACGCTTAGTGTAACATCCAAAATTAGGTAACTTACACAAGTTTTTTCTAGGAAATTCCACTGAAAATAAACATGTAATCAAAAATGTTTAACTAATAACTGAAATCTCAGTACCTATAATATCTAATGGGTACCTACTAACTAAATATCTACTTTTACTTACATTATATTTTCAACAACACTATATTCTATATAAGTACTAGACCAAATTTAAATAAGAGCTTGTAATAAAAAAAGAATCGTAAAAATTCACGAAGTCGAAATTTCTAACTTCTGAGGTAACAAACCCAACAATAAAAACAGTCGAATTGTGAACCACCTCCCTCTTTTAAAGTCGGTTAAACTGAGATACAAACTGAGATATAGATAAGACTTGCAATTATAAACAACGCACTCAAACTGTACATTAATTGAGTAGGTTAAGACAGAAACACGTGGTAAACTTATAGCACTCCTGGTTTTGCTAACAATTTATTATGTGTTTTCTGTCTAACGTTGCATTTACATCAATCGAACATAGAGCTAGAGCTAGAGCAAGAGCATTCTTTCGTGAGCTTTTAGTGTAAACGAAAATTCGTATTCAGTGTTTTTCAGTATTAGAACATTGCATAGAATCTTTTCGAACGCACTAAGAACAACGAAAGAATACTCTACGCCTGTTTGCCTACACTACAAGAATTAGACATAGGGGGTAGGGGAAAATTTTATCTACTCGTTTTGCTACGTAGACTAAATAAAAATTTAGGTAAATCGTAGGTTGTACGGTTGTAAAGACTGGCAAAAAATTATATGTAGATACCTACCTACCTATCGCAAATAAAAGAAAGAAGAAAAAGTTATGGAGAGGAGAGTCAAAGAGAAATTAGAAGAATAATTTAACGTAGGAAATAGCATTGTAACATTTTTCACTTTTTATATATCATAAAACATAATAATATCATAATATAATAGAGGAAAAGCATTCAAACTAGTTGTGCGACCACACAATGTCACCACAGAAGTTTGTTTAACAACATAATCGTCTAGCGGCATGTCACCACAATATCAACAAGCCAAAACAGCAAATGTTGGCCACAGTTTCCTCGTGGACCACGAAGCAAATAGTTGAATGTTCTGTCAGATAATATATCTACATATATTCTATACTAATATTATAAAGTGGTAAAGTTTGTGTGTTTGTGACGTTTTAGGGGTAATCTCTGGATGAACTGAACCGATTTTAAAGTTATTTTACCAATAGAAAGCCACGTGTAGGCTAAATTGTATTTTGTTTTTATTCCTGGTCAATCCGAACGGAATCAGGATGCGCGACTAGTAGTCTATCCTTATAGACTTTTAGCTATGTGCTCCTTTAAAAGAACGGACTGGAGTTGTATGCTACACCATTTATAAAAAGTTTCAACTTCGCTGCCTGAATAACAGGATTAAATGACATAAAATGCAAAGAAGATGATAAAAGTAGGATGGATGCATATTTCGTGGATATGGTAATAACACATATCCCTGGGACGCTTGTCAGGTAGCTTATACATACATTTTCTAAACTAACGTGCAAAATTATAAATGAAGCTTTTGCATAAAAAAGCCCCCACTAAGTTTCTGGTATTTGCCAGCTCGAAAAAACTACTATAACAATGAACAACGTTACAGTCCAAACCGGTAATGAAAATATTATTTCTATGTAAAATGTTGACAAAACGCGACTGTTGGGCTTGCATTCTGAAAAGTATATCAGATTTAATGTAGAGCCAAGCGTCTTACTCTAAACGTCTTAACTCTATAAACCCTAACTTGTAACAAACTAAAATACCACAAACCACTCTATCATTTGACCCCATAATGTTTTTAACATTCTCACAATTGTGTGTTTACGATTATCAGCTCATTCATCATCAGCTTATAAATTTTCTTTTTGGAATATCACCTTATCATAAGAAAAGCTAATTCCTAATTTTAAAATAGCTTGTAAAGGATAGTTTGAGATCTGAGAAGGAGTACAGGTTTTATTCGGGAAATCTCACGGGAGCGGAACCTATGCGGGTTTCGATAGACGCGGATGAAGACGCAGGCGGGAAGCTATAGTGTTGAATATTATGTAATCCAACTAAGAATAGGATCAACTTAGTGCTCATAGATGTTGAAACAAAACAAATAAATTATGTGCGTTATTTCTAAGCAATAACATTAGTATAGATATATATAAACTTGATGTAAGAGCAAAATAAAATAAACCGATATTGGTAAGCATATAAAGGTCTTGTTTAGGTACATTCTTTATATCGATTAGTTGGCCTAATAAATTTTGTTAGGAAATTTCAAGATACACAGAAGTCTTTCTATAATTGATTGACGATTATTTTCCTTTTATACTTTATATAATTAATTAACTACCTCTATTGCAAAGTACACCTACTTCTATTGTAGAGACCTCCGATTGAAAACTATAAATAGTGGGCAAAGTACATAAATTACATCAATAGAAATAATAATACCTTGTTCATGCTTTTTATGATTGTAATAGAGATAGCATATTGCACTCTTCTTTTAAGGTATGTAATAATCTAATCCGGATCTATAAAGCCACCATAAATTTTTATTCAGTCAAGTCAGAGTTCAAAAATATGTTTTAAAAACAAATGTATACCATTGAGATTATTAAACTATACGAAAACGATCCCCGAAGTTTTATTCACCACCATCGCTGGTGAAAACCACGAAAAGGGGTTTAAAGTTCATTTTAATATTGAACGTTTGATAATATCGCTCAGCAAAGATTGTTCAAGAATTTCTATAAGTCAAATCTATTCAGAGAATTAATGTAAAATGGGACAAAATTAGTTTTATCAAGGTTCACAGTTAATAAACAACACGTTGACCGAAATATTTACTATGTTATGCTTCTACACAAAATTTTCAGGCATACTAATTATAATTTAACTAGCTGCCCTCCGCGGTTTCACCCGCGTGGCTCCGCTTCTGTTGATTTTAACGTGATGTTAAATAGCCTATAGCCTTCCACGATAAATGAGCTATCCAACACCGAAAGAATTTTTCAAATCGAACCAGTAGTTCTTGAGATTAGCGCGTTCAAACAAACAAACAAACTCTTCAGCTTTATAATATTACTAGCTGCTCCGCGCGGTTTCACCCCCGTGGCTCCACTCCTATTGGCCGCAGCGTGATGATATATAGCCTATAGCCTTCCTCGATAAATGAGCTATCTAACACCGAAAGAATTTTTCAAATCGGACCAGTAGTTCCCGAGATTAGCGCGTTCAAACAAACAAACAAACAAACAAACTTTTCAGCTTTATAATATTAGTATAGATTACCTATAGATTAGAATCGACTTTATATTGTTTTAACCATGCTATTATTATAAAATCAACTGACATCTGCTTGGTTCAAAATTATTTTATATTCCTAATAGACAAAAAAATCATAATATATAACGAGAGAGTGAAGAAAGAGCATTAAAAAAGATAATTTGGAGAAAATTTTTGAACTCATTCTGTTTTATTTTCCATCATATAAGGTGAAATTCATTTAAAATGTTTATTTGGTAATAAAATCGCAATAAATAAATTACTATATTTTATTTAAAGAATAGATACACACAAATATTTTCATATGGGCTATTAAAGCTGTCATTTCAAGGATATAGGTAACTAGCTTTCCACCCGCGGCATCGCCCGCGCAGTCAAAGAAAAACCCGCATAGTTCTCGTTCCCGTGGGATTTCCGGGATAAAACCTATCCTATGTCCCGGGGTAAAAAGCCTATGTCCTTTCTCTGTTATCAAAATATCTCTATACCAAATTTCATGCAAATTGGTTCAGTAGTTAAGGCGTGATTGAGTTACAGATAGACAGACAGAGTTACTTTCGCATTTATAATATTATAGTATGGATCGTGTGGAGTTTCTTTCATCTCCGATATTCCATAAAACTTAAAACTAAACACATGCTAACATTTTAAAAACACCTAACCTAACAATAAAGACAACATCAGCTTGCCATACCACCTTGCTCCACGACGCAAGAATCAATGAAATTTTAATTTTATTATCAAAGTTACGACTATGAAAGTGAGACTTAAATCGGCGTCTTTTGAATCATTTGCTCAAAAATACCCAAGGAGAATTACTGAAATAGATATTTACGTAAACAGTGGCACAGTTAATATGCTTTATATATTATACTTCATTTTATATTTGATTTCGAAGAATTAAGAACAGATTTATTAATGATGGTACACGTTTTTGCGATAAATTCTGATTTCTGACAACACGATGTAATTTTAATAATAATAGAAATATAATTTTTGTAGTAGATAAAAGGCTGTTTTTGTAATTAATTGGCTAAAAGCTTTTATACGAGAAACTTGAGTTATTAAATACTAAAATCTAAAGCTTTTAGCAGTTAATAGGAATTGTCCGAAATAAGAGGTTTTGTACTTATGCAATTTCTCAAAGATGCCAATACACTTGAATTTAATTAAGCCTAAACTCTATTCTATAATTTATTGCCATAAAACTACTTGTTTCTCCCAGTAGGTGAAAAACCATTACTCGCATTAGCAAAATAATAAAATAAACGATCTAATTTCTACGGTATTTGATTGTAAATTATAAAATATGTAATTAACTCGTGGGGTTCTTTAGAAAATTGCGTATAGAAATATAAAAAGGGTTTGAAAAGCGCTACAATTAGGTATACAAAGCACATGGCAGTCACAGCATATAGAGCTTTTTAGAAATGAAGCTTTGTGATTAATAGAGCTAATCAATAAACTGAAAAATATCGAAACCCATTGAAAATTTTGAAAACACCATCAATATTTTTGTTCAAATCATCTACTTAATAAAGACTATAGAAAAGTTAGGGCTGATTTTTCAATCCTTGGTTAAAACTTAAAACTTATTCATCGAATAATGTATTCAACTACCATTTCAAAAATGTATTCTAATTGTCCGTATATGACAGTTTACAGGTGACATTTTAAAATGTTCGTGTAATACTTTATTGGACGGATAAATTTTAACCAAGGATTGAAAAATCGGCCCTTTGTGTATCAAACGAGTAGACAAAATTATCCCGATTCAATCTCTTAAAAAATAAGAGATCTTAAACGTAGAGCAGTATCGTTTATTTGTTAATATTTTGTGAGGAAGCAATAAATGTAAAATTCAGATGCAGAATACCTTTCAAACGTCTGCGGATGCTACGTCATACACTAACACAGACGTCATTCTGTTTGTAAATCATGAACTATAAACCAAAAACTATTTTATTTATGTCTGATGAAGCTCATAAAAAGTAACATCGATGTACTCGGAACGAATAGCTTAATATCATAATTTCAATTAGAACAAGTTTATACAACGTTCTAAGTACCTAATCAGAAAAATGTAGAGATTTTCGTTAATCAAGGAAATATATTGATAACATACGACAATTTTGGAAGAATTCCAAGCCCAACATTTACACGAATACATTTTCGTAATTATGTCTTTTCTTTAACATTTTATACTAGGTGACTGCTATTTTTAAAGCAAGGTTTGTTGGAAAGATTTAAGTATTGTTAATTTTAATTGACTAATCAATTTGAAGATGTCTTTTGCAGTATTTTTTAAATATTCACTAATAAAAAGTTAAAGCGATACCTACTTCACACGACATACACGGTATATATACGACTAAAATCCTGCCTAATTGTTTTAGTTAACTCTACAAATCTAATATAATATGATCATATGATTAAACTTCTATTATGATGGAATGTTTACAGTCTATATCTTCTCTACATGTTTTGAAATTAATTTTTTATGTTTTGTTTATGTTTACGTTGATAATGGATCATATCGAACCTCCGGTTTGTGATGCATAATAGAAGTAATTTAACTCTATCATAAAGCTATACATAATAATACATACTACATGTGCGTATAACAAAGTTAATACAGGGACTACTTTGAAAAGCTCAATAAGTGACTTGGTTTTAATCGTCGAAATAAATATGAACGACAAAGAGTATAAAAATAGAGCACATAAGAAACGACATTCACAACTGCCAACACACACACATAGAATTTTTTCGAAAGTTAACAAGAGATCAACGGATACGGCCCAAGAGTTGGCGACAAGCGAAAATAGTCGGAATGCCAATATCGCGTAATGGAAATCTATTTCAGCGGAACATGCGGCATACACTGGTATAGTTTTAGCCGGGCTGAGAGCGTAGGCGCCCGGCGACCTTGGTGGTGGAACCGTGGAAAGACCCGCCGCCATTTTAGGTGACGGCGCGGTCGGGTCGGGTTTTATTGTCTCCGTTGCATAACGTTCGCTAAAATATCGCGGTGGGAAAGCGACCCTCTACGCTAGAGCGGGGATGGCCGTCGGCGTCGTGGCTGCCGGCTGGCGGGATGCCAACTTACACCAGTAGACCGCCACGAAGTCCTTCTCGTCGAGGAGTCGTTCGAGCTGTTTGGCGGTGACCTCCTCGATGCGAGGCTCGTTGTCCTGCTGACTCTTGGGCGTCGACTTGCGCGCGGAGACGGTAGCGGTAGCGAGCAGGAAGGCCACGAAGGCCGGCACCCACCGAGCCATGGCGAGGGCGCGCGCGTACTGACGCCGCGCCGCCCTGCCGCTGCGCA
>CAJQZM010038318.1:12554-23881 GCA_907164665.1 Colias nastes | reverse complement strand
TTACGGAATAATCGCTTGTGCACACTTAACGATTACACCCTGTATATCAGAACTATCGTTCGTGTTTGGATTCCATCAAATAAATATAGTAAATTACCATCAAACGAACGTGACGTTATTTTATAAATTTATATAAAATTGACCTTCATATTATAAAGCATTAATGTTCACACAACAGCATGAAAATTGGATTAGCCACGTAAGTTAATTAGAGTAAGGGCAACATAAACTTTTAATTACATATTATATAAAAAAGTTTAAGAAAACTCCGTTTGCGAACTGAAATGGGAAAATGGAGTGTTCGTGACCATAAAAGAAAGTGCCGTCAGTAAAAAGGGTGCGATAGCAAGAAATTGAAGTTTCAACTTTGAATTTCCCGAGCTCGAAACTTTTGTGATAGATATCTTGGGATGTGAACCGGAGTTACGTGGTTTTGTGACATATAAATGCGAGTATATATGTATTGTACGAAAATTCAACAATTTCTTTGTTTTATATATACCTAAGTATTACACTCATATTGTTTAAATATATTAGAAAATTAGATACAACTAAGTAAATTAATGGAATTATTTTTCATGTATAGAAGGTATGTTTATACCACTAGACCACTGACGGCTGAATACATATTATTAACTAACGCCACACCCCGGACACTCCATACAAAATTATCGTTTTGACAGTCACACTGTAGGGTGTGCAAATGTGTGTGTTAACGCTTTAGGGTTCGCACATTAATTGTGACTAGCGTAAAGAAAATCGCGTTTTTCTGATGAAATACATCCGTAAACAGCACAATATCTAACCATTTTCTACGAAAAACGATATTCGCAAATCCAAAATAATAAAATTACTTTAAGTCAATTTGATTAATGTTGTCAATCTTCGTTGCGTAACGTCCTTGTAGAAAAATGCGGACCATTTATAGCCTGATCGTGTGGGGTGAGGTAAGTGTTTAATTTTGGCGGGAGGCGGAGAGTATCCGTTCTGTAGCGTTTAGCTACTGTATTATGTATTCTGTGCTAACGTCACGGCCACTCACCCCCTCCCTCTAAAAGTAAACACCTCATCCCGCTGCCCGCACCGCGCACGATCACACGTCAGTTGGCTTGCTCTTACCGCAGGGAAGACACGCGCGAAGTTTACGCTTGACAACATTAATCAAATTGTATACTTATTATTTTTGATTAGTGAAAATCGATTTTCGTTTGTAATAAAAATAATTTCAAAAAAATGGTTAGATTTTGTGCTGTTTACGGGTGTTTTACAGCAGACAAATATGATGCAAACAGAAGATTTTTTACTTTTCCAAGTGACGAGGCAATGTAAGTCAATTAATATCTCACTTAATTTCTAAGGTACAATATACGTATTGAGCATAGATTTGAACTGTTTATGTAATCTACTTCAATAATTTACATTTGGCAAATATTTTCCAGGTGTTTGCTGTGGCTACGAGTTGTTGGTCGCTGGGATTTGGCAGAAAAACCCATCGCAACACTTTCCAAAAGATATTATGTGTGCGATCTGCATTTTAAATCTACAGACCATAATATTAAAAAATTAAAAAGGAGCGCAGTCCCATCATTTAATTTGCCAGATTTGTCTGGAGCAAAAAATCCAGAAAAATCCATCCAAACCGAAGAAAAAGAAACCAACGAAGCTTCCACACAGACAGATTCGAAAATTTCGCGTATTTCACATGCTGAAAAAAGTACCCAAACAAACAAAAAACATTTACTTAGCAAAAACTCTCGAAAAAGGAAGTTACAAAAAGACTAACGAAAACAATGCAAAAAGCGGAAAGTTCTTGAAAATCAGTTGGAGTGTGTAACTTCTGGTCAAAATGACGACTCGTAAAACTTGTGCAACTAAAAAATATTTAGTAATTATGTAACCTTTATGTAACATAATAAACTTACTAGATTTGCAACGCAAACTAAAACGAAAGATTTCGTTTTGTCAACAATACGTAAATACTAAATACGATTTAATAAAAGATCTTTCAAGGATAAGTCATATCGACATAAATATTTTAGTGTGAGTAATTTATAGTTATCCTGTATTATAAGTATAATTATAATATATTATGGTTTGAAAATAAATACATTTTTTATTTCAATTGTGTGGTTTACTAAACTATTAATAAAATTGATTAAAAAATAAATAAATTCACAATTACAATTCGTTCATTGACTTTTTCGTGTCAATGGTTCATTTTAAATATTTTGTCTGCTCAGAAATTATTTCTGAAAATACTTTTCATAGGGATTGATTTAAGAATACAGGTTTCGGTAAAAATTATTGAAACTGTCTGTCAAAACCTTAGAGTATACATGTATTAGTAAACTATAGAGGGCGGGTGTCACATCATTCAGTTGTGCCAATCGTAAGCAGACATTTGTCAGTTATAAAGACTTTGATAGTGACGTCCATGCTTGATACAGGGAATTATCGATAGTTGGAATTATGAATAATTTGTAACGTATGGATTGCTCTAATACTTAAACAATTATTATGACGTATATTATAACTATAAATAAGATTGTCGGTGTCCCATTCCCATAAAAAGGGTTATTTTATTTAAAACTTGATGTTTCGTTACCATATTATTACATTTGTGTATTAGATTCTGCATTCTTATCTGTTCAAAATAATGTTTGCACCATAGCACGTATCAAATGTACAAATGTATACTGCATGGCGGTTGGTGAAATATGTGTTCTTGCAGACTTGTAAAAATGTCTTTATCAAGAAACAGCTTCATGTTATTTATCGTAATGTATGTATAGAAACAAGTTTAGAAATTCCGTTAAAAAAATATCGTATCCAATAACCACAAAAGAACAACATTATGTCACTATGAAGAGAAAATGGCCGGCAACAGCGTATGATGCTCTCCCGTCCCGCGTCTCTCGAAACACCCTTTCAAGACCCTTCAAAATTTTCAGAAATAATTAAATTATGAATGAAATACTATTTACCGATGAAAAGTAATGTTACATTTTCTTTTACTTTGGTAACAGGAATCATTTTTTTATAAAAACAAATAAAATATTTCTCGTTGACTTAACACTACAGTGCACGCGCGTTCTACTATAGTAGAACGCACTTACTTATTTTATCGCCATTCATTCATTCTTACACCTAACCCCCCCAGCTCCCAGATAAGCTAAGTCGACAAAATTGCCAAACGGATTAGTATGGTGCATATTTGCAACGTAAGCGCATGTTCCTGTTATGACGTGTCAAAGTTCGGCTTCTACTATAGTAGTACATGCGAGTATTGGTGTAATAAAACTGAAGGTAAGTAAAACTTTCTTTTTTGGGTTTTTTAAATTATTATCAATGGACATTGAATGATTTAAATTTTAAAATTTAACTATGTACAGTTGCATTACTATTTCGTGTATAATGATGTATTTAATAATTAATATTTCTTTGCTTTAGCGAAAAAATGGACCCCGTATTGTAGGCGTGCGTGATGGCTGAACGAAGAATTAGAGGACGAGGAAGTGATCCAAAGTGACTCGGACGATGGGGAAGTATATGTACAACCAATGGAACAGGAAGATAGGAATCAGATGCAGGAAGCTGTAAGTGAAAATCATGCATCATCATCTGAAGATGACACGCCTCTTTCTGAACTTGTCCAAAACAATACACGTGATGAAATTTATGTATCTCGCTGGAGTAAAACATGTCCTTTAGCAACCCGGGCAAGATCTCAAAACATCCGATTCATAAATGCCTTGATAATCCACCAACTAAACAAAGGCCAAGAAAGAACTGTGAGACGTAATTTTCTTTACGATCTTTCATACGAGCTGGTGAAACCCCTCATGGCAAGAAGATTGACAGTCGAAAACCTTCCCCGCCAATTAAAAAATAAAAGTAAATAGCTTTTGGGTCACGTAGATGAGGTACCAATACGTCATGATCCTCAAAAAATGGGAAATTTTGCCTGTGCTTCCGAGCTCGAAAAAATGGTGTAAGCGATGTACCAGATGGATTTGTCCTGATCACCAAGTTGTGGTCTGTATTGAATGTCAGGATGATGGCCAATAAGTCGGTCATCGCTTATTAGAAGTTGTTTTTTTTGAGCTGATCTCAAACTTGCCAAAAATGTTGATTATTTTCTTGATCTCATAATTTGATCCTAATTTTAATTATATGCTATTAAAATTTTTTTTTTTTATAATTATTTGTTACAATAATTAAAAGTTTAATATTACTGAGTATTATCATTTTAGGACCACCCATTTTTTTAATATTTCAAATACAGTTTTCTACTATGGTAGAGCACGCGAGCAACCATGTAAAAAAAAAGGGCGCGTGCGCTGTAGTGTTAAGAACATAGTAGTGACACGCGCTCTATAGCTTTATATATACTCTAAGGTCAAAACGATAATTTTGTATGGAGTGTCCGGGGTGTGACTAAACGCTTAACATAACGGATATCGGCGACGCGACCGCAACGTCTTAATTCAACGGTTGCTTATAGTTTATACTTTATATGGTTTTAAACTGAGAATGCATTTATTCCAAAGATTAATCGAAGCAAAGCATTTAGCACACTGGTATTTCAATACATCCTTTATAGTATATATGATCGTGAGAATTGATAATTACAGACATTACAGGTACAAGTCGCTTGATCCTTGAACGTCGCAGCATCCATCCATCATCCAGTAGTGATTGATGGAACAATCACCATATAAATTGTTAATTTTATTGCCATACGTACGAGCTTCGCTTGTAATCAAAGGATAAACCGAATTTGTTGATCTGATTCTAGTTTATTAGATTTCAGAGTCAATTTAAAGAGGTAAATATGGTTAGTACTAAGCATTGAACGACTAAAACTATTTTGTAATTGCTAGTTACTATCTGGATATTCAGATTTCTGATAAAAAAATCTATAAAAAATCTCCGTACATACCTGATACTTATTTTTTCTAAACTTTGTTATCAGGTATCATATTATAAAAATGCCAATAATACTCTTGATATTGTTCTAAGTATCATAAAAGGGTTTCACTTGGAATTGCATTACTTAACAATGAGTTTTAGTTAACGGTAGATACAGTATTAAGCTCAGAGATCACAATACCAAACTTATCACATTTCTTTGAATGGAATGTTAATTCGTATAGCAGATAAGATAAGAAAACAAACATTATTATTTATAGCTCGACCGCATCCGCTGTACCTACGGTTGCCAGATCCAGGCTGATCATTTCCGGGACATTTCTGGGGCCCCGAACGGAATAAGAGTTTTGGTCTTTGGTCCAAGGCTAAACTAAGTAGGAATTACCTAGAAGTATTGGATGATAAAAAAAAAATACTTTTTTTAGATTTTTTTTTATTACTTTCTTAAACTGCAAATACAAAAATTGTAATTCAACTTTTCTAAGTAACTTTTAAGGCCTAAATATGAAAATTGAACTTAAAGTAGAAACTGAGATACTTACTCCTTCAGTTATCTGTTATAGTCAAATTCCGAAACATAATTTCTTCGCGGAAGGACTGGTTTATCTTATGTTTGGCAAAAGCCATCGGGCAATCCTCGAAATACATTTGAATTTCGCCCTTTGTCTGAAGTATTTTACTCAAACCTAGGAGCTCCTAACTTTTCAGTCAAACGTCGACCGTAAATTGTTTTGTTTTGGTTTGGTCAATTCTAGACTGCAAAACTCGGTCAGTCGTCGATCTCATTTTTTATTTAAACAATAAACATTAAAATCAATACCTCACCCTGTCAGAAAAAATATAATATTTCCTTTTAAATTATTAAATTATTTAAACAAACAATAAGATTAAAAAATATTATTTTTTCATACCTTAACTTAACCTTAAGGAGGATTCCAAATCAATTAATGTACAGCTGTGAGACATGGACACTAACACAAAAAGAAGAAGGCAAGCTCCTAGTCACTGAGAGGAAGATCTTAAGGAAGATGTTCGGGCCAGTGTTAACAGAAGAAGGAATTCGTAGAAAGAGGAAAAACCTGGAACTTGAAGACCTAATGGTTGAGCCAAATATCATCGGTGAGATCAAATCGCAGACTCCGATAGCTCGGCCATGTAGAAAGAATGGGGGAAGATCGAGCAGCGAAACGAGCGTACCTGGGACAGCCATCTGGACGCCGTCCGGTTGGGCGTCCTAGGTACCGCTGGAAAGACGAATTCGCCAAAGACCTGCGCACCCTCCAAATCGAAAACTGGCAAGAGATGGCGCAGGATAGAGTAAAATGGAGGCTCTTATTGTCGGAGGCCAAGACTCACTTTGGGTCCCTGCGCCACTACAGTAAGTAAGTAAGTATATTCCAATTAATCATCTCAAATACAAAGTGAAAATCACGTAAACTGACCAATCAGGTATCGGAACTGGCCTAAGGAACTGGCAGAGTTAATCGGTTCTTAAGACTTGAAAGCTGCTAAAATGATAAAATTCTTTTAAATATACGGAAATAAGAAATTTTATACCTATCTCAAGTTTGAATGGTCAATCTCCGATTTAATAAATTGGTTTTTTGACGTTTGCCTGACCAAATTAGTTTCTCCCAGGTTTGACGAAAATTGTTTAGTAAAAGGCCGAAATATTACATTTATTTGGGCTTTGACCATGTCATTATGTCAGACCTGAGGATTGACCAGTCTAACCTACGAGTGCCCGAGCTTCGGTGTTTGACTATAACATATCAATTAAACTTTGATAGAAAATCAACATCAGGAATTTTGTAACATAAATAAAATATAGAACTAATATTGAGCACTTTATAACGATTACTAAAACTTTTGTAGATAATAATCATCATTTATTACCTAATATAAAAAACTAAGAGAGTGCGAGAGACTCGTCGAGCGAAGCGAGCCGCTCACCCATAGAAATCTAAATAACAAGGCAATAGAAGTGTTATAATGTCATAATTAGTATGAAAACCACTGTCGCCAAAACCCACACATTTAAACCGATAACTAGACAGTTCACACAAGTAAACTATGCCTTTTATTGGACAGCTTCATTTTAATGAAAATTAACTTAATTAATAAATTCCGCATTTTAATATGTACCCTAACGCACAACTTTACGGTTTATTTTAGCATAACATCCCTAGGTACGTGAGATGTTTTGTTTCCTTTTGCTTAGAAACTTCAAATAAGAAAAAATTCCGCTACTCGACAACAGAGGGCGTTAATTTTTGATAGATATAACTTTGAACCTCAACGCATAGAAATAAGGTTGAAATTTCATTAATGTTCATTCAACGCTTTAGTGATGTAAGACATCATCAGCCTTGTTATCGATAGTTAAGTGATAGTTAACAAATAAGAAATATATAGTTGTTGATTTTAATACAGTGGTCGGCTCATCTCGTTAGCCCACGGCAGACTGTAGATATAGGTATAAGAAATAAAAATATGTTAGTACTTAAATATTTATTTCTCTATATATACAAATAGTAAAACATTATATATTTAAAAAAATGGAGGGGGCTTAGAAACTGAGAGTATAAATTTGAAAATCTCGAACACCTGATGCAGAACCGCGCCAGACCACCAAAACTATAAGAGTTATAACAATTGTGCCATAACAAAAATCGATCCATATGATAGCATTTCCTGCTGAAAGTATAAATTTAAAGATCTGAAATGTACTGCGAGCCCTTTTACACTATTTACATAGGAAAGACAACAGAGACTGACAAACTTTCGTATTTATAATATTAGTTGTATGTCCCGAATACACATACAACAAAAAATTCAAAATGAATTAGAAAGTGAGAGTAAGAGAGAGTGTTGCTGGAGTACGGCGTGAAGAGATAGAACAAGAGTACAACGAAAGTAGTTTATAAAGAGATTTAAAACTTCTAACCGACTTCAAAAAAAAGGAGGAGGTTATCAATTCGGCCGGTATGTTTTTTTTTGTATTTTTTTTATGTATGTACACCGATTAAATTAACAAATTTTTTTTCCCAGTCGCGGATATCCATTTGTCCTTTTAATGTCAGGACATTGTGGAAATCTACAAAGAATATATTTAATATAAAATAGTTTTGTCAACCTAAACGAAGAATGTCCTTTACATTATGGCATTATTGTATATTTAATTAATGTGATTCTGTATCGACTGTAAAATTGTCCGAAAATGATTGTATCGATGTACTTAGTTAAAAAAGTTATACATATATCAGTTATAAAAATAAAAAAAAAAATGTGAGCCGTCATGGGACGCCTGGCAGATGTGAAACATCGTTCGGTTTACAAGTGAGCCTATAGATGTACACATCTATAGGCTCACTTGTACATAACGACGGCTATGTATAGCGTGGCGACCCGTCGTCGCCATGGCAAGCGTCGCCACGTCAACAATTCGGTTTACAAGTGAGCCTATAGATGTTTCACATCAATAAAATTCAAATTAAAATATAATCCAATTATACCATCAGTCGTCATAAGACTTATATTGAAATAAATAAAAACCTAGTTAACCTTTAAAGTTAGCTAACCTACTACATACATAATTATAAATTATATTTTAACATCGTATTACGCAAAAAAAATTTATCACATCACATCACTAGCTTGCGACTATTTACTCTTTATCGTTAACAATGCAGTACATTGCTTCTTGTAATTGTCATTTGATAACATCTGGCAGTTATAACAACCGACCTGTCAGATGTTGACAATAGTAAAAGGCAATGTATAGCTAAACGTGATGAGAGGAACGGTTGACTGTGTCATTCGTATTACTTGTAAATATTGTTTAATTTTAAGGAAAAACGGCAATATTTATAAACAAAAATATTTGCCGGTGAAATGTTATTCCTTTATTAGTATAATTACAATTTATGGAAGAATTTCCGCACTGGGAAATGCTGCAACACACCATGTTTACTCACGCACGTGTCAGGAACAACTGAACAAGCGACGAACAGACTTGTGGCATGGTAACCACCTGAGCGGCGACAATGTCACGCGCGCTTACGACTTCTAGTGCCTTGTTATTTAGATTTCTATGCGCTCACCCCTGCCCTCACTCACCTAACGCAGCGCGAGAACGCTATGTTTGGTTTGACTTTTGCAGCCGTAGTAACTTTGTAAAAAACTAGTATTTTTTCATTCCGGGACAGTAAAGTAAAATTACTGGACACGGGACAGCACGCAAAATTCCGGGACAATCCCGGAAATCCCGGCCATCTGGCAACCCTAGCTGTACCGCGCCTTAGATATGTGCGGTGAGGCGGGGCCGGGTAAGAGCACAAGTTCACACGAGATTCACATTGTTGGACGGGTCTTACGATACATTTGACAGTTTTAATGTACAGCTGCTGTGTAAAGCCTAAAATTATAAAAAATCCCTGCTTAACATTTTTGGCTTCATACGCCACTCGTACGTATTAAATTTAATCGGATATTTATTAAATAAGTAACTAAGTATATGTAAATAATTTTATTTAATTAATTTCTTTCATAGTATTTGCGAAACCTGTACACGACGATAGATAAATAACAGTAGTAGTATAACAACATTTTGAAATTGAATAACATTGAAGCGAACTGGGCGACCAGTGATATAGGGGTACAACACGATTGAGGTGTTGGCGGTGTGCTTACAATGGGTGCGAATGAAAACTAAACCGATAATTTAAATAAAATTTTATTAAAAAAAAAAATGTATATATTTAAAGTTATTCTGACATAGATTCTGTTTCATCATCCGTTTCGCCATCGGAACTGGAGTCGGAGTCGTTCTGCAAATATATTATGAAAGGTTCGATAATATCATCGAATCTACTATCACGATCCCAGTAAGTATTTTCAATTTTTTGGACATGATCATCACATCTCTGCCATTTTTCTGCAGTGAACTCCGAAAACAATTTGGTCAATATGCTTATTTTTTCATCTAGTGAAGAATTAATATGGTTTTGAGCTATGTTGTTTTTAATATCAGCCCAAACCAACTCAATGGGATTTAAATCGGGATAGTATGGCGGTAAACGGAGAACAGTATGGCCATGGGCTTTCAGCAGTTCGTCAATTCTGTACACAGGTTCTTTTTTTGTATCCTTGATAAGAAGTTGCAGTTGAGCTTTACTCATAGTTTCTGAAAATTCAACATTGTGGCGCCGTAACCAGTCCTGCATTTCAGTTTTGAGGCTTGCTATGGTTGGCTTCTTCTCAACCTGAACGCTGTGGTGTGACGCGTTATCCATTACCACAACAGAATTCGGCAGCAACTTATCTTTTAATTTTTCTTCCAACCACTTGTAAAAAGTAGACCCGTTCATATCTCCGTGATGTTCGCCGGTCTTAGCACATGATTTAAATATCGTTAATGCACCATCAACCAAGCCATTTGGACACCCAGCATGAAGAATTACCAATCGCCGTCCTTTTCCAATATCAGCGTGAATTCCAGAATTTCCAGGTTCAGACGATGATTTCCAACATTTACTCACATTATGAGTGTCGTTAATATAAGTTTCACCGAGAAAATATATGTTGCGGTTTTGCATTCTGAAACTTCGGATTTGGGTAAGGTATTTTTTCCGCCACACTGTAATATTAGGCTGCTCTATAAGGAGATGTCTCTTTGATTTACATTTTTTAAAACTGTAACCCATTGTGCGTAAAAGCTTTCTAAAATATTCTCGTCCACAATCCAATATGCCATCTTTTCTCAAACTCGATAGTAATTTACGGATACTTGGAACTTGTTTTTCGAATTCGTAAAACTGATGAATTTTTCTTCTGATAACTCCTAAATCAAAATTATCAACAACATATTTTTTCTTTATAAACTTTGGCTTTTTTGGAGAATTAAATTTTAATCGGCCCAAATTTTCAGTTGATGAATTACCCGCTTTTACTATATTTCTTACGGTTTCTTCGCAATATCCCGTAGCATCCGCCACAAGTTTAGCAATATTTGCATCACTTTTAAATTCAAAACTTTCTTTGTCTGCTTTTCTTTTCTTAAAATACTCGGCTACCTTAAAAATTATGTTCTTCACATCACGAGATAACGGACGACCCATCTTGCAATATTAATCTCTTGTGCATCTGACACGCAGAGTCTGCTACAATTAACACCACCTAGGTACTACCGTAAGCGTTGGCGGCCAACTGGCTCTACTCTCCCCCGGCCCCCGCCTCGCCGCACACAAACCTGAGGCGCGGTACAGCGGTTGCGGTCAAGCTATAATTTAGCTATAAATAGTAGGAGGCAAAAATATACAATACTAGTTTTCCGCTCGCGGCTTCGCCCGCGTTTTCAATGAAAAACCCGTATAGTTCCCGTTCCCGTGGGATTT
>CAJQZM010038318.1:0-12544 GCA_907164665.1 Colias nastes | reverse complement strand
TATGTGGTACTAAGATTTTAGAATAGTTGATTTTATTTATAATGACTACCTACCCATAATAAGAAAAACTTAGTAAGTAAATAAAAGAACTACCTAGGTACAACTACGCAAAGCTCATATTTATAGATCGTTTGAGATAAAATAGTGTTGAATTTTGATTCAGTTGTAGTATTATAATCATTGAGATTTTCACTATCTTTAAATATTTATGAGAAAGATACACAAATGTTTGTTATTTTTATACCTACTTATTACTGATAAAGTAAAAAAATATAAGCAATATTCCCTTACACAATCCACGTTACTTTATTAAAAAATCCTAGGCAATGTAAAAATATTTTCTATAGTATATAGTCAAACGTAAAGCCAGCCTCAGGCGGCCTTATAAAATAATAATAGGATGGTGCGTGCGGTGCGGCAACATCGCGCAGCGGACCGGCCGGCAACGCGCGGATCGATACAGGTTATCATTCGAGCTGAGAAAAGTTGTTTATGAAACGTACAAGCGAACACTAAATATAGGGTCGGAGAGGTGGCTCAATTAAGTTGTGAATGCTTTCGTGTGATGTTTACAGAGGTTACATCATCGTCGTAGATAAGCCAAACGATTTATTATTAGGAATTATTTACTTGTAGTTGTACACAAACTTGAGTTATTGTGATATAGAATTTGTACTTCTTGGAACAGATTATTTAGTTTCCTCATGCATTGTTTACTACAAAGTTAATTTCCAGAATGGCATTAAATTATTCATTTGTTTTCTAATTATGTGTAACTTCATGCTTCAAAGCACTGGACCAAAATATAAATAAGTAAATGATCTTTGTTATCTCATAAATTTAAATAAGTAATAATTATATAATACATTCATAATAACGCGAAGGTGTGTTTACTAGTTTGTTGTTTAGGGGCGATTTTAGCATAATTAATTAATGAATACTTAGGAAAATGACGTAATCTACTATTTAAATCACACAAAGCCGCATTCTGAAGCTAATAGTTTTTTACTACCTACTAGAGACTAAACGAACACATCTAACAAAATAAAATTGCCAATAATACTTCCTTACATAAATTTAGTTCTAGACGAGATAAAATCGCAATAGTTCACCTGCCGGTATTGTACGCGAACAGGTAAAAACTAACAAGGTGAGGGTTACATACAATAGAGGAAAAAGGGATAATAAAGCTGGGTATCGACTTCGCGCTCCTGGCGCACGCGCCATGAATGACCGCGCCGAGAGTGCGTTCCGCGGAGCGCGTTCCAAATAATAGAAGTATATCAACTAAGCGCGCCTGGCGCGCGTGGCAACTGTTCCAGTGTTTGACCGTTCATCATGGAAGCTAGTCGTGTACGAGCAGCAGCAGCTTTTGTAATTATACACAGCATAATAAGAAAGAAAAAACAGAAACGAAAAGTGCTCTAAGCGATTTATTATGATACGAAGAAATTTTACTGTTCCACAAAACTTCTTTCGTACCATATAGCTGAATTAATTTACGGCAACTTTGGTTATCCATAATTATTACTCGGAGCGCAACAAACACAAAAAATACGACAAACCCGTCTCCATTGGAGCGCGCGCCACGATTGATGCGCGGTAAAAAACCGACACCCGACGGAACGGACCGCTCCGCGTTCGACCGCTCGGCTCCAACGAACATTTTGGCGCGCGTTCCAAACTGGTATCCATTTCACGCGGCTGGAGCGCGCGCCAATGTTCGATCTCTTGGAGCGCGAAGTCGATACTCACCTTAACAGTTACTTTATCAAAAAAAAGGTCCATACTTCACAGAATTCACCACACATTACAGTAAAACGCAAAAACGGCTAAAGATCGCATATTTTACATCGTAGCCGCCAATTAAATGGCAAACAGAATTACGGGAACCCGTTTCGCCATATTTAATTGGCTAAATACCGTTATTGAGGCTTAACGAAGACACGTTTCGGCCAATTTCGATACGCCCGTTATTGGTGAATAACGTCCAATGCATTCTAGTACTTTCTTTTAGAAGGTGCGCGTTATACCTACCTACAGCTTTAGAATACTACGCCTACGTGATACAATACCAAAACTTCTCCTTTTTCACAATAATAATATATAATAACATAACTTTAACAGTATTCGAATACATATTATAACCGGTTTAATTTTATACCTACAATATTGTTGTTCTTGTTAAACATTGTATTGTACCTATGTCCTTGATTGTGTATATAAGACATTAGAATACGATTAAACTATTGACTAAATATAATTTACCTACCTATAGTTATTTAAATTATTATTTGAATAAGAATTTATTGTAATTGTTACCTAAATCCTACAACGTGTACGCTTTTTTTATGTTTATTATTTACATGTAATAATGTGACAAAAACAATAGCACGATTATTTCGTACCTTTTTAAATGACAAAAACACCCACATAATTTAATAAACCTCTAAATTACCTACTGTTATGTCACGTATTTGTATGAAATACCTAGGTACCTAACTGAGATTTTAATATAAAGTTAATGTCGTAGTTTCGTAACATTGGTACCTAATCTATAAAATCGCTAACAATGCATACTTATTGTCAGTCATAATGATTACGAAATGGAACATGCACTTAATAAATAAAAACAATAAAACAGAAAGTAATTCATAATTTCTATGCAAAGTTCGAATTTTAAAAAGCACTTAAATAAAAACCTCATCAGTACGAAAGCAATATGTTATTTTGAACAAATTCGAACGAAAAAAAAAAGTTAGCGCCACTCGTTGCTTCCATTCGCATTTCGCACCGCAAACAAGTCAAGAGTAAAGACGGTGCGGCAACCGCGCGCCGTGTACGTGAGGGCAGAGCGGCAACGTCGCGCGCTGTCTCGCGTGATACAGTTTCGTGATCAGCTGTATCGCGACTCACTGCTAGCTATACGTATGTAGGTTGCTTGATGCTTGATATATTTAGTTCGTTCCCTTTGTTATACAATTGATGTAGGCGTGAATACAATCATTACGTAACTGGCGATTGGACTTGCCTCGTTATCAAGTTCGTGGGTTTAAACTTCCTAAACCTTAATGCGTTTAACTCATTATTTGTATTATTACGTGTCCCAGCAAGCGTGTCATAGTTTTTATGGAGCTTGCAATTACGATGTAAAATTGCTTTTTTTCATGTCACTATCATTTGCACGTAAGCGAGGGGCTCTGTAGGAAAAAAACGTTTTTAATGGAATGATAATACCGGGCACTGCATGGTATTTGCTAATAAATAATAATCCATCATTCGGAATCACGAATTAGCGTCAGATTTTTTAGAAAGAGCGTCATCAATTCAATGCACACGGATTTACCAGAATACAAAGGTATAAGCTAAAAATATGTCGATGAAACTAATCCAATTCGATTTCTAGAACTTGAAGCAAAAATCGACAGCTGTTAATAACACAAATATCACTCAGATTTTACCGAAAATAATCCAGCACAGAACATAAAATTCCTTACATCAATTCCATATCCATTGAACGCTGTCTACAATAGCATCGTCATCTACCATTGAAAAGCGCAATGGACAGATCGAGTGTCACCATCCTTGATTAAGCCATTGAAATGAGGTTTCCCATAGCAACCACAATTAGTGCATCAGCTATTCTGGAGACAATCGATTTACTGAACCGCGATCTAATTCCAGAATACTTTGACCCGTCTAGACCGGTTAAAACTGGAACACACTGGTTAAAATTCTACTTTGTAACGAAATGATAGCAGCTATTACTGGTGGTTTAAATTATTGTTATTATTAGTGGTTCTGACCTGATTAATTGTGAATTGTGATGCTCTTATTTAACAGAGGTAGGATAAATTTTTGTTTGCAAGTGATTAACTTAAAATGGAAAAGTCTTTAGCTAGTGGAGATAACTCCTATAGATGACGTATCGGTTAACCACGACTTATTTTAATAATGGTTTTGCCTTAATTCTTCTGAGAGAACATCTAGTTTCTACCAGAATGACACGCTTACCAATTCAGAATAAAATCAAAAATTGTGTAAACAACGTTTAACTTTTACGACCTTGTAACGCATTCGTATAAAGTCTAGAAATATCGAGCCTGCAATCTATTTCAGCAGTCAACAGATCACGACAGGAATCTGGGAATAGGCATACGTCTGAGAGCACTAAATTACCTAGTTTATGTCTGCTGTATGCAATTTGTTTGTCTCCAAGGTCAGTGTTTTATTACTAGAATGTACAAGATGGGGCAGGTGCGTTTTAAAGGAGGTCATAAAATATTTTTTTTTATTTTGTTTGTTATAAGACAGCTTATGAACTCTAAGTTATGAACACATAGCTGAGTCCTGAACCAGAAATCCGATTCATATTAGTTGGTTAAGTGATGAATTGATGATACTTTAGAGGCGATATCGTAGCCATTGTCAAACTTTGTCGTAAATACAATTCATGTTATATAATTATACTATTTAATTATTTCTATTACTGGATATGGATAATCATTATTTTTAGTTGTGCAGTCGACTAATACAAACGAAAATTGAAGCCCCATAGGCCATGCCCCATGTCACATTACAGGGTTTAGCAGAAAACTCATCCATAAAATTCGAACCCTATAAATATTATTAATAGGTTATTTGTAATCATCTATACATATAATAAAATCGTAGGAAAGTCAAAACTGTACATTGAATATTTTTTTAAAAGAATACATAATCCATGATCTATAATCGATACAGAACCCAAAAACATAGTTTTTAGAATTTTTGTCTGTTTGTCTGTTTGTCTGTTTGTCTGTATGGTTGTCTGGGCTAATCTCGAAAAGTACTGCATAGATTGACTTCAAATTTTGCATGAATATTACTAACTGGTCGGGTCAGGCTATAGGCTACATATTATCAAGCTATCACCTACGGGGGAGGAGCTGTGAACCTTTATTTTTCTTACGTATTCTCTGTACTACGACAGCGTACAATCTAAAGACTCATGTTTAAATGTTGTTTTTGAGTAAGCCATGCTATTGTCTACCTTTACACTATAAAAACTATGTCATTTAAGTAATTTTGGCAGAGAAACAGTATAATGAATCTTAGTAGTATAAAGACAAATTTAAAACAGCGCCATCTATGAGATTTCATTAAAATCAAATCAATTTACATAATATTAACGCTTCTTGGAAATTTATAATTTAAATATTATTATGATGTTGGTGAGGTTGTTTTTTTTTTAAGTTAAATAAATAATTCATATCTTCCCAGAGTCCATTTCAGGTGCACTTATATTTCATGTGAATATGTTTAATGAATCTTAGTAGTATAAAGACAAATTTAAAACAGCGCCATCTATGAGATTTCATTAAAATCAAATCAATTTACATAATATTAGCGCTTCTTGGAAATTCATAATATTATTATGATGTTGGTGAGGTTGTTTTTTTTTTAAAGTTAAATAAATAATTCATATCTTCCCAGAGTCGCGAGTGCGCTTATATTTCATGTGAATATACTAAATTTTTTATAAGTGAGGGTAGATGTTTATTATTTGATGTCAAACAAGACACCATTACAGTTAATATAGGTAATAGTAGATAACAGTGATTGTGTTAGACTCATGTTTTTAATTAGTTAAAGTTATGACAAAATAAGAAAATGATTAAATTTTATTTGTATGTATTTGTATGTATAATTTTTACAAGACTATATTAAACGCCCAAAGAAGGTCACTTTAGTTCTTGATAAAACTTTATTTGTTAGTAGCTTTTTAATAAAATTAGGTACAGTTATCTTTTGATTTTTTTTATTTACAGATTCAATGTTCATAAAAATTGACGATTTGCCTGAGGATGTAGTGGAAATTAGTAACCTTGCGCGTGGTCAATCATCATCAATACATATAATAAAATTCTAGAAAAGATCACTTTTCTGTTCGTCTGTACAATGAAAATATGAAAAAAAAAATTAGCAGGGGTTTTTATTAAATCGATCCCAAACCCAAAACTGTAGTTAAAATTTTTTTTGTCTGTTTGTCTGTATGTTTGTGCACGCTAATCTCAAAAACGGCTCATCCAATTAGGATGCTGTTTTCACTATATTGAGGTAATCTTCATTTAACATTTAGTGTTTATTTCATGTTAATCGGTTCGTAAATAAAAAAGTTATGACCATTTAAGTATTCACGGCGAACATTTGCAAAGGCATTCTATTGTACACTATACAATGTACGATAAAACGTAAGTTATCTGTTATACGCTATAGTTATTCCTTATAAATGTCCAGGTGATCATATCGAAAGTCCCCAAGGGTGGGGGGGTAAGCTGAGGTAGTAGGGGGGGAGGGGTCAAATTAGAATTATGCTTACTACTAGGATGTCGTATTATATTTTTAACCCCCGACGCAAAAAGGTGGGTGATAAGTGTTTGACCGCTATGTGTGTCTGTGTGTGTGTGTGTGTCTGTTTGTGCCACCGTAGCTTGCTAACAGGTAATCCGAATTAGATGCGGTTTTGTTGTTACAGCATATTTTCCGACGCTGGTTCTTAGATAAAGTGTATCAAAATCGGTTCATCCATTTATCATACCTAGGTATATAGAGGTAAAAGTGGGAATGTGGGAAAAAATATTAGTTATATTTTTATCCAATTCGGTTTATCCATTTATTAGATTACAGCGGTAAAAGTGGGAATGAACAATAATCGAATATGCTCAAATAATATAAGTACTCAAGCAGCATATCAAAATATGAAAGAGCAACGTGTGAATTACAATTAGTAATGTTTTATCGAAATCGGTTCATCCGTTTATTACATATAGGGCACTTTAGGGGTGACAGTGGTTAGATAAATAAACCAAATGGAGCATCAAACTACAGGATATGACGTGTAGATATAGGTACAATTAGAAAATATGGTTTACATCAAAATCGGTTCTGCCATTTACTAGGGGTGGAAAGGGAAGGGTTGAAAGTCTGTGAAAGGAGAGGGGGATATAGGAGCGAGAGGATAGCCACACCCTGGAAATTTTGAACTCTACTCAAAGCCACATAGGTTGGCCCTTGGCAATTTTTTTTCCTAAAGATATCACTTCTTTTGCCACTGTGGTCCATTACAATTTGTGCACGGTTACGGCCCAACTTAAAAGATGTCAAGGAGCAACAAACTTATAGATATCAATATGATGTAGGAATGTAATATGGAGGTAGAGGTAGATCTCGCTCACTTGAAAATATTACATGAAAATAAGAAACCGAAGTTAAAAATTTAAAAATTAAAAAAAAAAACCCAACGCAACGAAGGAAAAGGAATAAATAATAATTTCACAAACTTCCCGACGATCTTTAAAATTAAGTACCATTATAAAAAAAATATAATATATATCATTTATGATAACTTTAAGTATGATAATGATGGTATGGCAGCCCCGACGACTTTGTTTTTTTATTTTTATTAATATTTAAAATGGTATTTATTTTTAAAGATCTTCGGGAAGTTTGTAAAATTATTTATTCCTTTTTCTATGTACTTTTCTTCGTTGCGTTGGGTTTTTTTTTTTAATTTAATTTTTATTGCATGGTCTAAACGGTTTATTTACTACAGGCGTGAGACAGGAAAGATCTGAGCGCTGAGGAATCTGAGCGCTACGAAAAATCTATTTTTTCATTCACTGATCTCAAAAAAAAATTCCAAGGACCAGAACGACAGGAAATTTTAATATTTTATTCTAATTGTGTTTTGCACAATTTTGTTAAATTGCGACTGGATGAAAATTTTGTTCGTGGTCGTCGTCGTCGTTGGTAGGGTGAACAAATCCTTAGCAAAACATCATACATTCATACGCTTATGTCAATTAGTATCGATAGCGGATTCTATTCCTTTGCGTTTTGACGTTTATCTCGGCGCTCAGTTGCTGCACGATATATTGTCAAAAACATCCATATAAGGAAGGAAGAAAAATAAATTTGCTCCCTTCCCCCATGGTGCCTAAAAATAATATGACATAATTTAAAATAAATTTTACGTAGAAAATTAATAAGGCATTTATTTTTTTATTTTTTAGCTCAGTTTAGTAAAAAATTTTACTAACAGTTCTTTTAATTATTTATGGTATGTTTATTCAATAAAAGTTAAGTAGTAACTACTATGCAGTCACTATTCCACGCGGACGAAGTCGCGGGCACAGCTAGTATCACATACAAGTGAAGTCCCCGGTGTCCATTTTACAGTTTATTGAGGTAAAAACGTTTCCTTGTATTACCTTCATAATATACGAAATGAATACCAAGTTACGATTATAGGTTTTTAATCAATAGGGTATTTTTAGAAGCCACTGATTTGGAATTCTACACCACGCAAAGTTTTACAGAATGTAGGATAATGAAAAAAACCCAGTAAATATTATATTATGTCAATGATTTTCTGCTTTTCACGTAGTTTTCAATACTAGGGGAGTCTGTTTTCCGTATTATAAATGGTGGGAGTTCGGGTTGTTATCATAAAAATATAAATAAAGTTCAGTGAATAATTGAACAAACAAATTCTTAATTCTTGAACGAATAAAAACATGTAATGAAACCAGTTACTAAATTGGGCAGGTAATTAATAATCCGACAAAATATCAATTATATTGACCAGTTAATTGTGACCGAATTCAATATAAAAGGAATTGTTTATTTCGGCCACTTTTTAATTGGTAAGCAAACCTTGATAGGCTAGCCTTGTATGGGATAGCTGTTACGTCATCGGTTTTTATATGAAAATGGGACCTTTCCTTTTAATATGAGACCTTTTAGGGTATAAATTATAATCCTTCTAATATTATAAAGAGAAAGTTTGAGGGGATTGAAATTTGTTACTCATTTACGCTAGAAAAGGTGTACTAGGTGAGGTTACATAAGCTACATACATTCATCAGCGACCACTCGAGCGAAGCTGCGGGGTGAAACTAGATTATAATATTCCAGGATATTTATTACACATAATATTAATATGTAGTTCCTAACTAAACTTGCTGCTTGCAAACTAGTTAGTTCTATACAAACGAGTTTTGTTAAACTAATATTTTTTCATGATATGCTGCATAATCTTGAAAATATCTTTACTTCATATCTTTTATCTTAACTTTTTGTCAAGCCGAGTCGAGCAATTAATTATTATGACCTGCGTTGTATTGAACCGGCATCGCGTGAGGTTGTCGAGGGAAATACTTCAGTTGAAATTATAAAATCATTATGATAGCATAATTATTATTTCAGGTTATTATTACGGATTTATAAGTTTTCAACACAATGACCACCACAATCGCATTCTCTAATAAAAAGTCTGCGGCTTTCTTTTGCTATGTTCCTTCAAATTTTGGCCAGGAACCAAAAAAATATCCCATTTCTTAATTCTTAACACTTCCAAAAGTATTAAACAAAACACGAATTAAACTATTCTAAACAAAGTCATTATCTGTATCAAACGAAATACTACGACACCGTCACACACCGTTCTAAACCTAAATCGATTTTCGTCATCAGCCAGGTGGTCAATGCACCTGCCCTGAAAGGGTGTTTGAAGGAGACCAGATACCCCTCGTTTCTGAACATTTGATTCGACACACATATGCTATACGTCTCCCTGTACCTGTACGATAATGTTTTAAAGCATTATTTCCAGTGTGGAAAGACGACAGATCTATTTATTTATTTATTACACTTTATTGTAATACAATCATTAAATAATAAGAAACAATAAAAAGAAAATATGGTACTAGAAAGATGTAGTACAATTGGCGGCCTTATCACTAAGCAGATCTATATAGATCGTCGTAGATATAGATCTATATAGATCGTCTAGCGCCATCACTTTCCCACACTGAAAATAATACTGCTACAAGACATCATGGTGACCCCCCTGTGCTGACGTCGCATCCTGCGTTTATCCAAAAGACAGTCTGGGTCAATTTCATCTCAATTCTGTTGACATTTTAAGTGATAGTAGATTTAGCCTGCAGTTAATCACGTATAATAACCGGATGAAGGTAGCCCATTTTGTCATTACAGGGCAAAATTTGCCACCTACCATATCTTCCAAATTTATTCAGACGTTGAAATGCAACGAAACGAAATCTAGCTTTGTAAGTGAAGATGCGTGGTTCGCTGACAAAGTTTCGAGTTTATAATATGAAATGAGAAGTTAAAGTATAATATAAAACCGCGTTCTACTTGTGGGGCATGTACCGGTTCATGTTTCACTGATCGATTTCATTACAAGTAGACGATCAGGCATAATTCATTGTATGTATACATATATTATATTTTTCATTTATTTCTATCAAATCGAAATCCTGCAAAGTTAGGTGTAAATTCTTAGTGAGCAATAGACCATTATGGCAATTAATATGTACACTGGACGAATAATATGATCAAAGTTAGAGTCGTAATTGGCCAGAACAATCTAATCACAACTGCCAACGCTCCTCAGCCAGCTTTGTATATATTATTGGTTACCGCAACCAGTTCTCATGGAAATTTAATTAAGATAAACAGTTTAATATGTCACGTTTCGGTGCGCGAGGTGTCGTGACGAGGCTGGTGACGCGTGGCCCAAAGTGGGCCAGGTTTGTTGAGCTGATATCTTCTTGGATTGTAATTTAAACTCGATTTAAATTTTAGATTTCTGAGCATGGAAATATTTGGAAAGGAAACGGCATATAGTCATGTCAAAATCTTTGAGGAGTGTCAGTACGGGTTGTTTTTTGTATTTCGAATAAGTAACAAATTGATTACAGGACGCACAAATAGGTCACTTTAGCAGCAATTTACTGAAATTTTATGGAGTCTGTCAATCGAACAGGTCCATTAGTGTCGTCAGTAGAGGTATGAGATAGGTTGACGACCTTATTAGACTATCATTAAGCCTTATTACTGTGACCTACCTAAAATTCTTAGAAGTTCGTATTGATCATATTATAATGGCCTCTATATTATATTGATGATATTTTTGATCTAGCCTTTTAATATTTACACATACAATTAATAATTCATTTTATTTAAGCGAAAAATTGGCCGAGCGAACGTGTATGAAAAAATGTTATTCATAATTTCACAGCTCCTGTATTTCAAAACCTTCTGGACATAGCAGTTACTGATGATGTTACATAATCCCGTCCCCAGCAACACCGAATAATTAGAGGTTATCGAATGTCACTATAACAACAAAACAGCGAGACTATTGTGCCATAAAAGGATTATTTACGAAAGATAAAAGGAGCGACGACCGCTCGTTTGTACAATTTATTGGAACGTAGCAAGGTCACGCAGCACGGCGTGACTTCATCGGGGTTATTTGTTAATGAGTGACACGCTCGCGTGGCATATGGTGACTCAGGTAAGGTAGAAAGGTAATATGAAATGTCGAAGTCAATGATATGATTTATTGTAAACTAGCTTTTCGCCTGCGGCTTCACCTGCTGTGTCTAAAACTATACATATAAACCTTTCTCTTCAATCACTCTATTAAAAAATCACGCATTAAAATCTGTTGCGTATTTTTAAAGATTTAACCATATATAAGGATATTGGGATAGAGACAGAGAAAGCGACTTTGTTTTACATTATGTCATTATGATAATGTTAACAGGTACCTAAAAATTGCACGTCACTTTTTACGAATTGGTGGAAACTTTTTAAGGTGAGGAAAACGATGATATTTGTAAAGTTAATTAGCATAGGAATGAGATGTATCTGAATACTAGAGCTGTGAAAGTACAGACGTAGATAAGATGTTCTTGCATTAAACTTTAGTAAGATCCGATCTAGAATAGACTGTTGAGTCTTTCTTGTTTGTTTGGAAACGTGGAATACATGTTGAAAGACGTGTCTATAAAGTTTTTAGATCCAAAATAAAATTAGCTCACAGCAATTCACGTAGGTTTGAATTCCTAGGAATTCATGGTCGTCTCAACGTAATGATAATAATAACGAAATACATAATATATTACACAGATAAATCGCCATCTACCCACGCGACGCCGGCGCACCTATTTTATTAAATACTATGAGGTCATAATGTTTGTACATAGGCAAATCTTTGCATTTGTCAGTTTTTCCAAGTCAAATATCTAGTGGAAAAAGTGAAGTAATTAATCTATTTAAAACAATAATTTAATAAGTTCTAACTTGTACATTCTCTCAAATTCCTTGCCAAAGACGCCATAAAACGGTCTAAGCGATTCAGTCATTACTGACGACTGACTGGCGACAAACGACACGACTGAGTTAATAATAATAAAAACATTACTACTATATTAGCTTGACAATAGCTTCATTACGTACAATTCCAAATGTTCTAGATAATTGACCACAAATCCTACCATTTAATTCTATCCTTGAGTTGCGATTCTATCGTTTTGTATAGACTAGATTCCTACCATTCCACCGTCCTATAGACACAATATACAGATACATACAGTAAGGAAAAGGAAACTTCATACAAAATGTTCGAAATGGCTCCCCCCCCATCAAGCGTGTTTACGAGGGTATTGAGGGGGATCGATAGTAGCGG
>CAJQZM010038317.1:0-26044 GCA_907164665.1 Colias nastes | reverse complement strand
GTGTATAATATTACACCGAGAGACCATACGTCCACTTCGGGACCGTCGTATTTCTTGCCTGGAATGATTAAATTTTAATATTATTATGTGTGCAAAGTGTAATACAACAATATCAACGTTATAATAAGACCACACTAGTATTTCTTGCTTGTAATAATAGATTTCAATATTAATATTCGCATCACTGCTTAACATCAGGCAGGATAGCAGTCAATCGTCTACCTATTTAATATAAAAAAAATATATATGTGCTATCTATTCACTATTGAAACAGGTGCTTGATGATATAATTATGTATGTACTTGATAAAGTAAACGGACAATTATTTAATAATAATTTTTTTAACATATATTTTATTATGTGTAATGTGTTAACAGGTGACATTTTAAGGTACAGGTAAAAATATCAATTCTATGCAAAAATTAAATAAAAACTCAAATGATGAAATAATTAACTTGAATGAAGTTTAAAATAATTTTCTGACTACCCTACAATAAAAAAATTAAAATAAAAAAAACTGTATTTTGCGATTTAATCATTACATTAAGATGATAGATATAAATTTATAAAGAATAGAAAAAATTCGATCACGAGGCGGGACTCGAACCCGCATCCTTTCGCGCCATTCCGGGGCGGATGCCTGACCAACTCAGCCACTCGTGACCCGCCAGAGCAATCGAATTTATTCTATTCTTTCAGTTTTATGTGTCTTAGGGACACACCGCGCGCCATCTCACCATCATCCATCGGAATGGCGCGAAAGGATGCGGGTTCGAGTCCCGCCACGTGATCGAATTTTTTCTATTCTTTATAAATTTATATTTATAAAGCATTTGAATGCCATAAAACAAAAAAAAAAAATCAATTTCAAGATGATAGATAACAAAAACTATATTATTTGGCTCCAAAAGTGCTCCTAAACAAGTAACAACTTATTTATTTCTGAGTTTGAGTTAAATCATTGCATACATAGAAATTTAATAATTTCTGAGTTTAAGTTTGAGTTTGAGTTTGAGCAACACATACCTTGAAACAATTCAGGCGCCGCGTACGGTGGCGAGCCGCAGAACGTGTCGAGTTTGGCGCCCGGCGTGAACTCATTCGAGAAACCAAAGTCCGCTATCTTTATGTTCATCTCGCCGTCCAGTAGCAGGTTTTCCGCCTGAAATGTGATACATTTTCTGTGAATATTGATGATTTTTGATACATTCATTTTATACGTTGTGAGCAAAATAGCGTAATTATTTTGCCAAAACCACTTTGGCATCTTGTTTTGTGACAATGATTGATGCATGTTGAATTAACATAATTAATTCCTATTATACCGACCGTGTCGATAAGAATTATAGCCCCTGTTAATAGATATATTATAGATTTATTAGATTGTTTATCACTTTTACGACCCCTTTACAATCTTTGCTTAGTTCAGTTTCCACAGTACCAATAATACAATAATATCTAAATCGAAACAATATGCCCACAATTATCTATCAACGAATTTTCTATCCTATTTCACTGACTTTAAGGTCCCTTCTCGCTTCTGACATTACCTATAAAGGTATTTTGGACCCTATTGCACTCACCTTAAGATCCCTGTGAATGATCCGCTTTTGATGACAGTACTGTACCGCTGAGACAATCTGTCTGAACTTAGCTCGAGCCTCTTTCTCTTTCATACGACCGTGTAGTACTAGATAGTCGAATACCTGGAATTTTTGTTAGAAAATTATTTTAAAATGGTATTAGACTATTCAACTGTATATTTCTGATGTACATTTAAATGTAATTGTTATTTTAGACACTTCATTGTCAAAAGTTTCTACAGATCCGGCTCGAAGGACCACTTTTCACAAAACCTTATTCTACTTGTGTAATGTTTTTTTTTCTGAAGCAAAAAGAACTGAATTCTAGTTTAAGAAATGTATTGTTTATTGTGTCCAGAAAAACAACAAATTAATTACCTAAATAAAAACCGACGACAAATCCTATAATAATTTTACCAAACAACGAAGTCAGAACACAAACACTAGGCTATACCTAATAATTAATTAATTGTGTATTGCATGTGCATTGCTTTATAAATGTTAATAAACGTTTCTACGAACAAACAAAAATTACATGTGAAATGAATATACATACCTCACCGCCGGAAGCGTATTCCATTACTAAATATAGCGTCTTTTCCGTTTCTATCACTTGGAAGAGTTTCACTATATTTGGGTGATCCAGCATTTTCATTATCCGAACCTGGAATCGATAAAATATACAATTTTAGTGGTATTATTCATAGGTTTTAACTAAATATTAAATTTGCACGGTTTAGAAATATAACTAACTCTATGTTGGATCCTCTGTGACTAACTAACGATTTTCTTATAGTTTGAGTTTGAGTTAATCTTAAAGTTAATTTATCTTGGCATATAAAATATTTTCATAATGCATTTTACATGTCAAGTGTCAACATTAACGAACTTCTTTGGTTTCTCTTTAAGAGCGCTTATTCAATTTAACGCAAGTCAAAATCTCCGCGATCTATTACGATAGATCGCGGCTTGCGCTATCCTTTTACTATGAACAGCATAGGTCCACAGGAGAGCGCCGAGCAACATGTCCTCTCTCTGGAAAGGCTCGCTGCCGACTGATTTGAATCGGGTCGCGCGCAGTGTTTTATAGTACTTTAAAAAAAATTGTAGAAAAATAATAGAGGTACCTTAGTTGATTTTTTAAATTTTATCTTATAAGTAAGACATTCTTTTATTGCAATATGTATAAATTATATTCAATTAAGTCAAATATCTTGGTGAAAATAATCATTTTGTCGACTATAATTTCTAAAAAAATTCACATTGTTGTGGATTTTAATTTCGTAAGTTAGGAGTCCAAAATAAAAAAATCTTTTAACTAACTATTTTAATAAGGATTTTTGCAGTTAGTTAAAAAAAATTGTGTGTTAGATCTGTCAGCTATTTCAGATATTTTTAGCTTCGAAATTGACACTAAAAGTGAAATCAAGTAATCATCGGCTCAGTTATCTTGATGGTATTCACAAATACTGTATTAATTGAAAAAAACTCTTAACTAACTACATAGACAATAAAATTTCCTAAAATTATTAGTAATTCATATGTTTGTAAGATAAGTGGTTGATGGACAATCTGGTTTGAAAAATCACATATTTGAGCCAAACAGCGCACGGACCGCGTACACGGCCTTAAGGAATTTTATTAAGAACTTTGTTAATGAAATCTTATTACTTACATACACAAACAACGCATTATTATTTTAACGTAGTGCCATTAATTTATTTGATTCTCTTTTTAATTTATTTATATTTAGAACATAATATTTAGGTAGCCTAAGATTCTTTGAGCCAAATAACTTCGACTTTAATATATCCACAACTAAATTGCATTACTACAACCGTATCAATATTAGTCTCACAAAATTCATTTCATATCATTAACACATAAATAAACACCACCCACCTCTCTAAACAACTTCTGCAACGAGCCGGGGTTGAGTTGCGTCTTGTCTATAATCTTGATAGCCACCTCCTTGCCGGTCGGCACGTGCTTGGCCAGTTTCACTTTGGCGAAGTTGCCTTTGCCTATCGTCTTGAGCAGCTTGTATTTGCCTGAAAGCGTATAGTAAAATTGATAAGTAAGTGAAAATAAAGCTAGGGGAAAATCGGGAAGAAAATGTTGTCTTGCAAACTTCATACGCGGTACGGGATAATCAATTTAATTTTCTTGTAAACACTGAAATTCATTTATAACACTACAAAATGCATTTTTTACTTTTTTAAGCTGTGTACCACTGACATGCAGTAAACAACAATAGTGACGCTCCAAAATTGTATGAACATATAGGATAGTTTTTATACCGAAAATCCCACGGGATCGGGAATTTTCTCTGACTACGCGGCCGAAATTGCGGGTGATTAGTCTACTTGTTTATAAGTACGTGAATGCTACAAATGCTATGTATACTCACCAATGTGCGGCTCTTCGGAGGTCCGCGATCGCGACGAGACCCGCGACCCGCATCCCGACGACGCGCCGCCGCCGGCGCCGGCCGACGTCTCGGACGCGCTCTGAAATTTGCAAAAATATATACTTAGAACATTGTCTTATATATTTGTTAATAAAAATAATAGATAATAATAAAAAATATTTATCAAGAAACAGGTACAGCATTATGTTCAGACGCTGACCTTCGAACTAGTGGTAAACTGTGTTTCGAAGGCCAGTTTCTTCCCAGTCTTTATATCTATATTATATTTATATGTTTCTGCACTCACAGTTTTATATATACAGATAAAAGAAAAAATATATATAATTATAATAGTTTTATATTGTGCATATTTTAAGCTTTTAACAATTTTTAAGCCACGACCACATAGACCGCTCTGCTTCACACAGAAATTTGCTTCGCGAGGCTGCTCGCTCTGTGCGGACCCGCCTTATAAGATTGATATCAAAAGTATAAATCGTTTTTTGAATCGGTTAGCAATTTAAATACTACATTGTAGTATCATCAGCCTATAACACTTCTGTAAACAGTAGTAATATTTACAAAAACAATATACAACAACGAATCATACATACAAACATACACACAAGGCCGTAATAAGATCTAGGGAGTCGAGAGGTCAACGCTCCACGTTACGCAGGTATACACGGGGTCAACGACCCCGGGTAACTTATTGAAGACATTCAGCCCTTTGCTATTACAATCCATTCTATTATATACTAGCGGTCCGCCCCGGCTTCGCCCGTGGTACATATTTACGTTTTCTCTGCATAAGAACCATCCTCGTACTTCAAGGAATATAATAAAAAAAGAATTATCGAAATCGGTTCAGCCGTTCTCGAGTTATGCGCTTACCAACACATTTTGCGATTCATTTTTATATATAAAGAAGATTACGAATTTACGAGTATTTGCTAATCTAATACGATAGAATGTGGACTTTGACCCCTTTTTTTGTTAGTTTGTAAAAATGTTGGAAATACAATCGACTTTGATATAAAACACTTTTAAGTTAAAAAAGCGAGGTCAAATACAAAATCCTTTGTTATTGAAGTAAGTCATTGGTCACCTGTTTAATTGAAATACGAACAATTTTGTATAATAACGCAAAAATCATCTAAGTAGGTACCTACTTTAATGTTTATTTATATTAAAACACGTGCAATATTCAATTTAAAGTATAAATTATACATTAAAAGGTCATTAAATCAGTGTCTACGTCAACATAAATAATTAATTTAGCTATTGCACAAGAGCTTGACAAATGAATATACATACCTATTTATAAGTAGAGCACATCTAAATAATAAGAACCGTTTACACGTAGAAGCTAGTTAAAGGTTAGGTTAGGTAGCTTGTTTTAGGCTTGGCACCGACTTCAAACCTATTTAGTAAATAATGATAGTATACTAGTTGAACCTTGTTATGAGATAGATCAAATCTTGCTCATCTTGTTAAAATTTAAGCTTCATCGATGTACAACTTTTCCGAGTTTCTAAACCGAATTCAAACCAACTTAACAATTTGAATGTATGAGGCAGTTCAATAAAGAAACGAATCTTCAATGGCGGCGCTTATCATTCCCTCTCGCTTACACACGGCCGTACGGCATACAAAAAAAAATAAAATCACTAAAATGTATTTGATTTTCCCTATAATAGTTTTTATCATAAATTTACAATGACAATTATGCATTTGCGAAAGTAAATAATGTTTTATTGGAATTTGACAAAATATGTTCTTTGGGAAAAGTTGTTCAGTTTTATGGGCTCATTACAAATATTATGGGGATTTTGTTACATTCTGTATACGTAAATATGATAATTCATATAAATACACAAATACCATAACAAAAAAGTTTGTCAACAAACAATTTGAAATAATTAATAAAATAATTATCCATTTACGTTATTTTTATTTTCTTTTTTGCTGACCCTACCATACGTCAGTGTCGGCTTTGGCCGCCATTGAAGATTCGTTTCTTTAATGAACTGCCTATTACCTATCTACATTATACATGATATGTAAATGCTATGTATAACAACAATTTAACATTTGTAGAAGAGAATACAGAATATTTACAAGTACCTAAATATGTATATTTTTTATTATTTATATGAAAAAAAAAAAACGCATGCATTCCCTCAACTTATCTACCTACTTACACATCAATAAACTATATCCCTACAGACCACTGCTACTATGAAATGCGGGTCACTCTTATAATGTAACAAAAATAAAAGACACCAGCAAGTTGGATCGATAGCGCCTCTGGCCGTGCTGACTCTTCGAATCGAGTAAATGCGTCCTACATATTTTCGATCCAAGATAATCTAGATAATACAGATGGTACAAGATGAAAATTGTACGTAATTAAATTAAATCTATGATGTAAATTGTATCAAAAATATGTATGCAATTTGAGTAACAAACAGGTGGAATGTATACGGAATTCTTCTATGCTCGAGAAACATAATTGACATTATATTTATTGAAATAATTACCGAGATTTCGTTTCATATTTTTAGACTTATAACTATAAGCAGATAAGTCAACCCATAATATATAGCCCTGATGGTATAGGGATAGATATATGGTTAGGTCGAGCTTTTAACCTATAGTTAATTTTCATACAAATAAAATATGTTATATGACGTATCAAATCAAATAGAGTCACTGTGAAGTGTATCTGTATGAGATATATCCGATGTAGTTGTATCGTGCATACAAAATGTTTATTGATTACGTATTCCCATTAGTAAGTATCTACTTGTAAAAAGTTGCAGCATATTATTGTCACCTGTTTTTTTAGCGAAATTTTTGCGTTTGAGATGAGGTCGTTCAAACGTGCTAGGACGAGGAATGTCGCATAACATTATAAATGTAACATACATATATTAATTACGTATGCTTCACCAACACAAACGTACCCCATGCAGCTTCTCTATCGCCTTCGCCCTGCGCCTGCGCCGCCACAGCTTCGAGAGGAACACCGGCGCGAGCAGCGGCAGCACTCGGTTGCGCATCGTTTGGGGATTTATTTTTGTAGCTTGACTAGCGACTTTGCGACTTGTGACTTTGTGTCTCGCGACTTTGTTAATTTGCGACTTGTGACTTTGTGATTTGCGACTTTGGGACTTGTGACTTTGTATCTCGCGACTTGCGTCTTATGACTTTGTGACAAGCGACTTGCGACTTGCAATTGCTACTTGCAATTTGCGAGCTAGTTCTGCACTAGTTCTTATTAATTACGAATTAGATTTAGATTTGTAGTGTTCGAGGCTTTTTTTTTGTAGCTTCATTGGCAACTTGCGTGATACTTGTACTCTAGCTCTTGTTAACTTCAAATTAGTTTAGTGTCCGATATAATTGTAGAGTTAATTTAACACTAGCTGCTCCGCGCGGTTTCACCCCCGTGACTCCACTCCTGTTGGTCGTAGCGTGATGATATAGAGCCTATAGCCTTCCTCGATAAATGAGCTATCTAAGACCGAAAGAATTTTTCAAATCGGACCAGTAGTTCCCGAGATTAGCGCGTTCAAACAAACAAACAAACAAACTCTTCAGCTTTATAATATAAGTATAGAAGAGATTTGTATTTCTTGAGGATTTTTTTTCGTAGCTTTTTATAAAGCTTTATTTGCGAATTGCGACTTACGACTTCTGCACTAGCTCATATTCTTCACTTATAGTTTATTTACTTTCCGATACGATCGTTATTTTAGCAGCGTTGAGTTCTTTAAATACTTTTTATTAATAAGAGTATTGCATATCCTCGATATTGCAGTGTATTGGATTACTTAATATTGTGTTTTATGATTAGAAATTTAAGTGCATTTTCGTATTTCTGTTTGCACAGATCGACACATTTAGGTAGTGGTATTCTATCGATATTATTAATTGAACTTATATACAAAATATGATAACGTTGGGATAAGGTGCTTTTGATAACATATAAAATTATTTTTTTATTACTGGAACATTGCGTATCATTTATCTTAGTCCTACTAATATTATAAATGCGAAAGTTTGTGAGGATGTGTGTGTGTGTTTGTTACTCTTTCACGCAAATTCTACGGAACCGATTACAATGAAATTTAGCACACATATAGAGGGTAACTTGGATTAACACATAGGATAGGTTTTATCCCGGAATTCCCACAGGAACGGGAACTATGCGGGTTTTCCTTTGAAAACGCGGGCGAAGCCGCGGGCGGAAATCAAGTAATAATATAAATGCGAAAATTTATATTTTACATACTTTGAGAGGCCTATTATAGAGGACATTGATATACTGTTTTACTAATCAAGTAAGAAAATAATCTATTCGCAAACAAAACGGAAGAATTATTAAATCTAGCACAGTATTTCAATCTGCATAGCAACAGACAGTGCTAATGGACGTAGCTGTAGTTGACCCATTTACAAATGAAAGGACAAAAAACAGCACGGACGAAATAAAAACATGAAGCTCGAGCTTTGTATAAAACTTAGTTATTATTTATTTCCTCTCCTTTCAGAAATTAAATCGAAATTCTAGTATTCAATCAATTGAATACTCGAAACTCAACCGTATAACAATTAACAACACTTCAACAGTTACTATTTTGTTTATTTATCATTAATAAGCTACGTTAATAAGTAAATACATATTGTTTTTTCAGGACAACACACATCCTCACCTCACATGTCCACACACACACAATATGAACAATCCCTACGTCACAAGTACACACACATACACAAGCACGCTCACACACACACTGTATATCGACAATTACATAACAAAAACAATTATCCTATATAAAGCCAAAACAACAGAAACACAGTGAACTTATAACACGGGTCATGCTGCGTGATGGCCGCACGGAGCGAGCAATAAAACTGATTTATATTATGTACACACAATTATTATGTTGTACCTATTATATTATTGATAAGTCGAGAATGAATTCCCTTGTCGCGACTCTTTTTTGTAATGCAACCGTATAGCTGTATTCGCTGTATTGGATTCGATAACGTCTACTATAATTATAGTTACTACTATTGGTCTGTATATTCGTCGTCTTCTTGTTATTTAATATAATATGATACACTAATCATGTCACAAGCACAGCGAGGTTACAAGCAGTATGTAAGTACTAAGTAATATGTTTACATTGTTTACTGTAAAACAAACTCAATCTTCGCCTGTTTTATTAACCGATGTTTCAGTCACGTTCGTTAAATCAAAGACTACGTGATTCAATATATTTTGGCTAGAAAGTACTTTTTATAAAGATAATACATATCAATCTCCATACATCGTATAACTGGGATGCAAGCGTCAAAGAATATGCTACAATGTAATCACTAATTGCACATTAAACATTAACTTGTGACACAATAATGTAATTATCGAACAAAAAAAAACATCATTGTTTACACATAAGCTGTTACGCACACAGTCACGACGATTCATGTGTGTGTGTATAAAGATATACATAAAACAAATGATATACTTGTGTGTGTAATGTTTATCACAAATACGTGTAAGTTAATCGGATGATTATGCTATCTCATATAATTAGAAACAAAAGAAGGAGACAAACTTATATATTAATTATTAATTACATTTAATAAAAATCTAGACCGAAAATATCATCACGTTTTGTCCGCAGTAAAAAAATTGTTAAGAAGGTAGTTTAAATTCACTCTATTAACATTTTACAACAGAATAAGCAAATGCACCTAAAACTACATGAAATAATTTTTAAATCATAAAACTGTTACGTAAATAATTGTTGATATCATATTATAAACTTTTACAAAATCAATGACCAATCGGCCCTCAATAATCCAATAAAACGAATTTTGTAACGTCAATTTGTCTTACTCATACCTCAATTATTAAACTCACATACCTACATACAGACAAATAAAGCAATACATATAATTAACATTAAAATTTCGACAATCGCTTCGAGGAAACATAACAAAGACTTTTTTTGCATACGTTCATTAACCTCTCAATTATTTAATTATTTTAATATTCTATATTACCCTTCTTTAGGTCACTGGGAGTGGTACAAAGCCTTTGCGTCATGATTTTACGATAGGTATTACAATAGAAATAACAAATTTTTTATGATAACAAATTGCTTTGCTTATTAAAATTTGATGCTATATTTAAAGACTTGATGTTCTGTAAGAAATATTAACTTGGGGAAAATTGATTTTTCCTATTTTCAACAATGTTTTATATAAATTTTAAACTTTCGCATTTATATTATCTACTATAAATTTCGCAGCCTAAAATGGGAATGGGACTAAAACAATAAATTAATTTTTCGAACGTAATTGATTGAAATAACAATTTTCCCTGATAACTGTGTAAAATACTAGAAGCACTATTTTCCATAGACATCTCTAGTGAATATAGAAAAGATAATTAAATTTTATTTAGGTATAATTCAAGCCTCCATTACATAAAACCTGATTATATTCTACTAGCGCATAATCAATATCTCTCATACGTTTTCCAATTCACAAAATCACCAAAGAACCGAACCGAATCCACATATAGCTTCCGAAGCTACGTATAAAGAATCGATTTTAAAAATCGTTCATCACAATGTCTCGATGTATCGAACACCGACGGCCGACTGGCCTGTAGGTGTACACATCTACAGGGTGCTATAAAAAGCACCCTGACCACTGGACCAAGAAACACCCTGTAGGTAGGGCGTGAAAAAAACTCAACCGTTATGAATTTCATGCGACCGCGTGTAACAAGTCGACGCGGGTCCGCTTGTTGTTTCACGATTTAATCGCAAGGAAATAACAATATACACGCACGGTCCTGATAAAAGTCCTTTGTAAGTTAGACAAGAAAGCAGACAAGAAACCAAACAGGCTCGATCTTATCAAAACACACCAAGAAAAAGCTTTATATAAATAGAGCTACCTATATACGGTTTAACATTGCGAATCTTAAAGTTTTTGCTTTATGCGAATTATAACCTCAAAATAGGCAAGAAGAAGAACTACATAACTACATCTCAAGCAACATATGAGCAAGTTATACATATTTCCTTTGTAAACCTATACCTACAATGTCTCACATGTGCGAACTTTGGTAAATACCTACATAACGATATCAAACTTCTGTAAGGAATAAGGATCACCAACCGCTACATAACAACAACTATTTATTATATAGCTATCCTTTGTAAATATGCCTAATAATAATATGATACATCCTCAAGTTGTATAAAGTAAATCTCCATATAACATACATTTGTTTAGCACCAACATGTGCCTAGCTAGAACATAGCATGTTGAAATGTTCTCGCTTGAGGAGCGACAATATTTGAACAAAGTTTCTACATGGTTTGCTATTAAGAGGCCCTTAGTTTGTTTGTGATAGAATAAAATCGTGTTAAAAATACTAATTGCCATATTATAAATTCATCACCACATCATCACCACATCATCATCATCATCATCACATCCGCACATCATCCAAAACCATACAACACTAACGTTATGTATGTAACTAGCTTCACTAGGTACCAGGGCACGATGACACCAAGGAGATTAGCGAAATCTAACGAGCGTCGAGAGATTAAACTTAGCTCGTTTAGTACGTGCATCGTTCTTTCCTTGTTAATGATCATATTATTATTATTATTCTATATAATGATACAGCGTCCGTTAGCTTTTTACCGGTTGATTGAAGAGTTGAAAAAGACAATTTGGAAAATTCATGAGAGAATGTTGTAGTTTGGTTTGTTACGTTTATTCGAATAGAAATTGAATATAATTCTAAGATATAAGACATGCATTAAAAAATAGCAAGAAAGACCGGTTTGAGATTAGAATTAATCGATAAAAAATCCAATCACTTCAAGATTTCATATACATTTTTCTCACGAAACGTGTTATAGCCTGAATATTACGAAAATAATACTTATATACTTCTTCTCTTATTTTAGTACTTAAATTAAAATGTAGAGCATTTAAAATTAAAATTTTATTGTATTACATGTTATATAACAAATAAATATAACACAAAAAATACTCACTAATCTATAACATACAAACCTGACCATAATCTTATAGTAATGTATATTTCATACTCCAACCTTTATCCATTTTTACATTTACGTGCACTTTTCTCGGTGACTTACCTGTAAAGAAAAAAAACATTATATTAATTTAAATTAACAATTAAAATAAAACGAAAACACAGGCAAATTATGGTAGCACGCTAAAAACTGATTAATATTTTCAAACAAAATTAAAATGTATCGTTAACAACAAACGCAACAAACCCTTCCAATTGCATATTAAACCTAGTTTAACCAAAATCCTAACATCAAGCCTCCATGAGAACCTTCGTTCAAAACGTTCTAAGATAAAATCATCATACAATTAAATAGACTACTTAGTAAATAACATCTCATCAAAGACAAGGTATCCTATCTATAATTAAAATCTTCACCATTCCTGCCATTAAACGGCGTTATACTTTAAACGGTGTTTAAATAAAGTTTAAAATAATCTCTAGTTGATTGGCGATATTAATCAAGGTGTATATTAATAAAATCTCAATATTAATCGCTATCTCATGAGTTATTTGTTATAATATTGAGCTCTATGTAAAAATATCCCAGTGTTGTTTTTTTTTTTTTTTAACGGCACGTTTGACACACAATTAATTAACTTATAGGTAAAGATATTATGTTCTTTTAACGTTAAAAAAATTTAATGTTGGTATGGAATTGAATTTTTACGTCAGTTAGCCAGTTGCTTATTTGTGTTATATTACTGCGCTGGCTTGGCTTACAATTTAATTTATCTTAACAAAATCTAAAATAATTCTACGTCCGAAATCCGCTTAGCAATTTCTGTATTTTTCTTAAAAAGACACGTCAACAAATATCTACATTCAACCAAACAAATATGGACACGTACCTCCTAGTTTACAGTGACAGGTAATTACAATGTTTCACCCTTAAATCCTTATTTTCGTTGCGAATATTTTTACGAGCATTCCTCTAGTGTACTACCGGCACATTAAATAATACGTTATCTTTGTACACAACGCGATAATTTAGTTTTTACTGCAGATATGACTCACGCCTGCATCACTTACCTACAGCTACGTTATACGAAAAAAATGTAACCTCTTTTCGCAAGGCTAAAGTAAATTAAAATTATTTTTGCATTGAGTAACATTTCCGCAATCATTACTCGTTTACCTATATTACAACTCTTGCTTTATTATATCATCATACCTACCTACAACATACAAATTATACATTGCAATTTGCAAAGCAATCAAACCCTAATAGCTATGTCCACACTGTGCCTTTTTTCGTTCATCAAGGGCATGCGTCACAGCGCAGTCAACAGCGCACGCAACGCATGCCCTTGACGCATGCGTTTTTGACAGTTGAAAGCACAGCGCGCGCTGCGAAAGACGTTTCCCGCGTCTGGTGGATTTCTGTGCCACAAAGCGTTCAACAACAAGATGGTGTAACCAATTTCAAAAGTCTATCGAAATTTTTTTCAGACATACGTGTAAAATTTTTAAAAAGAATATCTTTCTCTTCTCGTAGTTCTCTCATAATCACATTACTTCGATTATTGTAATAGCCTCGTATCCAAAACTTTCGCTTGGTTCTTTTTTTTCTGGAATTTCTTATGACCAAGTAAGCAGCACATATTCCACTAAGTAAAATGTTGTCGTCACACATGTTTCCACAAGCTGACAAACTACGAATGACTAATAAGTAATATTGGCGTTGCGTTCGTTAACGCATTCAATATTGAATTCAATATTGAAAGCGACAAACGAAAGTTGAATAGAAAGATGAAGACGAAAGTTGAAGATGAAAGTGCATAGTGTGGACATAGCTAATGATACTTTATCTTTTCCATTTAAGAAAACATCTCATCACACTCTACCATCAAACAATAAAATTTGCACGCGAACAATACATTATTAAAACAAAAAAAAAAGAAAATTCTTTGGATAGATATTCATTCATAGATACTAAAATCATCGCCTTACTCCATTAAGTGACGGTATTGCCATGACGCGACCTTGAAATTTTACTCTGAACGCGCTTAAAGAAGTTTTACTTCAAAAAAAAAATTTTTCGAACAAAACTTTCGTTGCAAACGGTACCGGAGATACGTAATTATCCGGATATCCGCCGCGCGGTGGGAAGCTTGCAGAGTGGGTCGCGCCGTGCGGTATATTGATACCACATTGTGTTCGAACAAAGAGTACGCGGATACAGTATCGGTGTATTAGCCGTTGTCGCGAATACGGCGGTTTAACTTTAAGGTGTACGGTCAACATATAAATCTTATAAAAAAATATGACCTATTTCAACATGTCCAAAATAAAATCCTTATTAAACGTGAATTCAAGATGAGTGACTAGCTGGAAAATTAATTTAATTTAAATTTACTTAATTTTAAGTTTTTTCTATTGACACATATTATAAAACTACCAAATAAAAACGTTTAAAAACATATCCGAATACTTCAACTACTTGCCAATTTAAATATGTACCTAGGTACAAAGTACATTCATCAAACTTTACATAACTAACTTATCAATACCTCATCACAAACAATACAAAAAAAAAATCGCCACCAAAACCGCATTTTCCTTCTCTAATTGCAAACTGCCGCATCCATTGCAACCTACCCCCTGGATCATTGACCCGTTCGCGTATCAAACAAGAGGGGGGGAGATGCCGAGAGGAGGGGGGGGGTAGTTAGCGCACTCTTCAATTAAGAGCTAGCAAACTTCCATAGAACAATAATGAGAGAGAAAAAAAACGTTCATTTTTTCGCGTAATGCTGTTCGAAATAACCTTTTCTTTTGAGTATAATGTGTTTTACCTTTATTTAAATTTCTAAAGCGTTGGATATTGTTTCTAATGAGGAACGTTAATGGCCTATCGTCAATCAGCATCGTCGGAATGTTTTAAGTGTTAACATTTTGTGAGATAATTTCAATTAATTATCGAGATAATTTCATTTTAATTTATATTTTTATACGCAAACTGTTAACATAAATGGTTCCAGGAATTAAAGCTGTAAGTAACATAACTTATAGCTAATTCAATCAACCAATCTTTGTTGTTAAGCTCTTATACACGACTGACCATTATTATAATAAATATCAAACAAATCAAGTTAACTAAAACATTATTTTCATACACCAGTAAGAGCCAGCGCACACGAGCAACTTTGTCTCCGCAACTATTTTGTCTCTCCACCCATGGGCTAGTATGAAAGTGCGCGCACGTAGCGACGCAACTCCCCATACAATTGATGGGAGAGACAAAATAGTTGCGGAGACAAAATTGCTCGTGCGCGCTTCCTCTAAGAGCCAGCGCGCACGAGCAACTTTGTCTCCGCAACTATTTTGTCTCCGCAACTATTTTGTCTCTCCCACCCATGGGCTAGTATGAAAGTGCGCGCACGTAGCGACGCAACTCCCCATACAAATTGATGGGAGAGACAAAATAGTTGCGGAGACAAAGTTGCTCATGCGCGCTAGCTCTAAAACCTCAATAAACAAACTAATATCATGGAACAGTATTCTAAATTATTCCTTCCAAGAAGTAGATTGGTTTGCAGATGAAATTCGATATAATCGATTTTGCATCGTGAGTAACCTAGTGACCAACTAGCAATACAGAGCTACGGTAAACGCCCCGTTGTCAATACTTTTCTTGTAAACTAGTCATTGCCACGACTCTCCCCGTAGAAATTCGATAATTATATTGATACTTGCTTTCCGCCCGAGTAAATAAATAAATACAACATGCCTATTGCACGGAGAAATAGTGTGACTTTCAAAAGTGCTTCTAATGATGTAGGTACCCTATAATTGGTTATTTTCGAATATTTATGCTTGTAATAACTTACCTAATAACGTACAAACATGACTTTATCTATTTGTTAGATGACAAACAAACAGGCACAAGGCTTACCTATATCAAACAAGTCCATCATGTACATATTATACATTTCCATACACAGTCACATTTTAACTCGCATTTAGGTATTTCACACAATACCCAACTAGCGCACAGGGACGAGCCCTCACACTCCTAAGTCATTACCGTCGACCCTCCACTAATTGGCACGTTAAAACGAAACGTCGTTATAATACCTAGCGCTTATTATAGTCTAGAATCTAGATGGCGCTTTTATAAAGCTGAAGAAGCTCTTCAGCTTTATAAAAGCTTCAGTTTGTTTGCTTCCGATTTCCGATTTCTGATTTGAAAATTATTTCACTGATAGTCCATTTATCGAGGAAAGCTATATGGATATAGGCTATATATCATCACGCTAAGACCAATAGGAGCGGAGCAATGCAGGAAAAACCGCGGGACACAGATATTACATAATATTTATGTAAACTGTGGTGAACTTTACTATGATAAATTTAATGACTTCACTCATTATTATGACATTAACAACTACAACAAACGATTACAATACCATTAACACAATCGCAAATTACAATATTACAAATAGTGCAAAACCAATACAACCAAAACGAACGATCGAGGTAAATAGCAATTGAAATCATAACTACATACTATAAAACATATATCAGTACGTTTGTCTGGTTGCGACAAACATTAAAGTCTAAAACTACTGCACCGATTTTCATTGGATTATAGTGTGGCTCTATAGTCTATGCCAAGAATCTAATTTGTTATTATCACAAATGGATAACATGCTTCTCGAACAATGTTTTAGTACATAATATATATTATTATAAACTTTATTTGTTAAGTTTTAAACAACGCGGGCGGACATCTAGCTTATAATATACAGCCAAACGCGCTACAAAACCATCTTGCCGTGTTCCCACGCGATCCAGCCTGTCTAGGTGACCTACATATCTGAATGTCTAACTATAAAGTATAAGCATAGTATAAAGAGAACCAGCAAGTTATCTTCGAACAAAGGTACATCGCGCCGTTTGTATGTACTCGGAGCCATTGCTGTGAGCGGTCGGTGTTTGTTTATACAATTATTTACAATATCAACGTGACAAGTGACAACCCTGCGCCTCACGAGTTTAGGTACCGTGCGCTCCTAAACGCCGGGAGTTGGCCTACTTCTCTCTTTATACTATGGTATAAGCTATACTCGCGTGCTAACTACGAGACAGCGCTTTCAACTTTTCGCTTGGCGGTAACCTATTTTTAGTTTAAGTTCTGTTTTTATAACTGGGTGACTTTGTTTTTGGTACACGTTTTGTATGTTATTTATAGCTTAGTTTCTCTACAATTTTTTAAATAGGATATAGGGATGAAATGTGAGTGTAACTTAGGTAAATACTTACCTAATTCCTTTTTTATTAAAACTATGTAATTAAATGAATCGTCTATGTATGAATGATAGTAAAATACAATTTAGTTACAAATAGTATATAAATTCTAGACAAGTTTATTTAATACGATTAGCTCTTACGTATTTTTTTTATAATCAGCTATAGTATAGCTATAGTCAGTATGACATATGAATGGAAAAGTTTGTTTTCTTTACTACCTACTCTTGAGGTATAGTATAACGTGCTTACGTAACAGTCAGGTTAATAACTATATTAACGTTTGATATCCAAATTCCTAAGGAAGGTATAAACTATAAACTATTTAATATTTATTATCACGCTACGATACGAAGGAATCACACATAGAGCTAAACGTTTAATAAAAAAAAAACAGACTCTAAATTTATACTAATATTATAAAGCTGAAGAGTTTGTTTGTTTGAACGTGCTAATCTCGGGAACTACTGGTCCGATTTGAAAAATTCTGTCGGTGTTAGATAGCTCATTTATCGAGGAAGGCTATAGGCTATATATCTACGCTACGACCTACAGGAGTGGAGCCACGGGGGTGAAACCGCGCGGAGCAGCTAGTCATTCATAATATAAGGCTATTAAGCTTTAAATTACTTATATCCAATATGATGTACAACAAATAATTTTCCATTCATGTAGTTACAATATTGCATTTAGGTATACGCACTTCGGAGTCAGGTACAAAAGTATGAATAGAAAGTCGAAACTGCATGCACAACTAGTATAAAAATAAACTTTCAACTGTAATATTTTCCACTAGGAACCTAACCTAGGGTATAATCCAAAGATGAATGTGAGCTATTAGACACAAAGGAGACGTTTAGTCGTTTGCCGCCATTATCGAGACACGAGGGATGGGAATACGATGCACTGGGGATCATTATCTTTCTTTACTCTTTAGTAAGTAGTTTATTCATACTAATATTATAAAGAGTTCTTTTGTTTACTTGAAAGCGCTAATCTCAGGAGCCACGGGACCGATCTGGACAGTTATTTCACTGTTAGATAGTCCATTAATCGAGGAAGGCTTTAGGCCATAATATATGATATATATATATATATTTCGGGTAAAACCGCAGTGCACAGCTTGTAATATATAAAAATGCTTACGATTTTATAATATAAACTACCAGTATCATTATTGCTAGCTAATATTTTTGAATGAAACATTTAAAAAATACTCCCAAATTCTAATAATATATTTGTATACCTATGAAGAATTACAATATACCTAACATTTTCAGTGTTCATTGCTAAATTATTAAACAACGATACAAACAGCCAATTTCCAAGCATTCAAAATTGCTCTATGCAGTATTTACTAATAATAATCGTTAACGGCATACAAATAATAAACTTACGTAATATCACAATAATATTGATCAACAGTAAATAACGCAATCAATGCACCAAGGCATTATTATTATTACCTATTAATTGTTCTTATATACTGGTTATTTGTTTTATAGACAATCGTTTGCGCTTTGAGCGTTTTATTGTTTATTACAGCGTCTTCCGTTGTATTTGATACGGAAATAAGCTATTTAAATGATTTTTAGTTAAATTAAGTGCAATCGACTACTAAATGAAACATAAGTTACTCCAACAGAGTCAAAATACAATACAATATTATATCCTAGATCTTACTTATCCTACATCTACTACAGAAACAATATTAACAATACTATATTATATGTGGGTTACATTATTTGTTCTAGCATTTTTTAATAGCGCTGTATCAAATTTCTTTTTTGATCAGCCATCAATAAATCAGTTTAAAATTAAAACCATAACTATGCCTCTAAATCCATTACCCAAAAAACAATTCTTCTACAAAACTTCACCCAGACAACTCCATAGAAAAAAAAACTCTACCATCGCTATATTACGTAATATCTCTGAGAAATTATTGTGTACGTGTAAAAATGTATAAAAACGTGGAACTGCGGCTCGACATTAATTAGCATACAACACGCGATTTGATACTGAACACAAGTTTTTATATATTATTTGTAGGAAAATGTATAATTTGCATATATTTTTGCGCTTAAAATATCGTGTATAACACGCTTTTATTTAGCTTCATCTGTCTGTTTGTATGAAAACGACTTTAGATTCGATTTTGACCCACTTTAAACAGACATATTTAATTCAAACTTTTATACAGTTATCAAGGATCGTATCGCTGACAATACAATGATTTCATGAGTTTATCTTATTAAAAGCGTGTTTTTTTCAACTATTTTTAAGCTATTGCATAGCTTCTATCGCGGGCCTTGAGCGCGGGGACCGAATCGAGAAATTCCGTGACGAAAAAACCTCACGCTACCCACTCCGACGCGACGGGCGGAGGTGTGGCTTGAAGGCATAGCATGCAATAGCTTTACCGCGGCAGTCCCCGAGTGCCACACGTCGTTTTTTTATTATATTGCATAACAATCAATGTGGAGGATTACTGTTTAGTGTTTACGTGTCTCTTTATAATAAGCTTACCTATTATCTTCACAGTTTACAATTTTAAAAACCCACGCTATCTAAGAATAGAAATAGCATAATATGTTTTACTGTACGTTCTAATATTATTTTTTATTCTAATAATATTACACAGTCATTTTTTTCTTATGATCTTATGAAAAATGATGATGATGATAACGATTTCATTGCATAATCTCTTAAGTCTTAACTTGTAATAAAAAATATATTACCCGCATTCCTACACAAATGAATTTAAAAATAAATAATAATAGAATTTATAAATTTAAGTACCATATATAATACTACACATATTAGACAGCTACGACTTTATATCTAATATTTCTCTCATTTCATAAACGATATCTACTATTAAAACATAAAAAACAATAGAATAGAAAAATTGATTCACCTAAGTACCTAGGACCTAGGTAATTAAAAGCTTACGTACTTAAAGAAAAACATCTACCCTAAAATATTATTACTACTAAAAAATAAACAACAAAAAAACAATCTATTGTATGCATGCATCTACAAAATTTACCAGATATCGTCCCTTCACCCCCATGTCGATCCTCACTCTAACATTGAACACAGGCTGCGCACGATTCGATTTTATACCACAATAATAATAATTTTTACATCACACGTTTCCTTGTTTTTAAGCAACTTATATTCGTCACAGATTCACGTTAAAGTTTATAAAAGTTAATGCCATAATTTTAAGTTTATAAATCTTTAAATATTTTTAGTTTTTGCACTGTTAGTCTTCAATATCACCATATACTTATTGCACTTTTTATTTTGTACATTTACTTAACATAATTGTGTTTAATATCTAGTAAGTAGTATAGGCAGGTACCTAATATCAATGAAATTGAAAAGAAGTCAAGATGTTTGTAAGTCAATGCAACTCGTGTTGTTGAATTATTATAACCTAGCAAAGGCAAAAAAGAAAAATAAATAAAATATATTTTACTAGAAAAACATTACACTAAAAAACGTCAAATGGGCTATCAGGAATATTATCAGCAAGTGTTGAAATCGGCTCTTAGTAAAACAAATACATGTTTCCTTTTAGTTTTGTGAAATTCAAAGAAGTTATAATGTCACAACAATACATAAACATATTATCTTATCTCTTCCTTATATGATAAAGGTGAAAGTTTTTGAGTATGTATGTTAATTTGTTTCTCTTTAAAGCGAAAACCAATGGACGATACTACAATTTTGAGGATACTTGGCATCAAATAACACATCAGCTATAGAAATACTTGCAATAAGCTACATAGTATAAAACAAATTCGCTGTCGCTGTCCGATCGTCCATATGTATGCTTATGCTTAGATCTTCAAAATTACGCAACGGATTTTGATTTTTTTAAGATAGAGCTTTTCTTGAGGAAGGTTTTACCATATTTATATTTAAAGATTTGGACAAAGCGGACGAATCCGCGCTCGGAAAGCTACTGTGGTTTTGAAAATAATTTGAATAAGATTTCCTATACATATATGTATGTATGTATATTCCTATTGAAGAGTGAAACAAATAATAATATTAACTGGTACCCGTGGGTGAAACCGCGCGACACAGCTAGTAAACTAATACCTAGTTACTACGTCACAACTCACAAGCGAACCGGGCTGCATAGGCTATCGATCGACTTACTAACCTATTGACTATTGAGAACCATTTACCGGACACTTGTTTATTTTTAGCTGAATTACTATGTGCCATTTACGGCATGTTTTATTGCATTTTGTATAGCATATACATCAAGGTAATCACGTAAGATAAGCCCATTTATTTATTTTTATTTCACATTATATACTATAGGTACCTATGTGTAATGTTAATCAGGTTTAATCCCAACGGTATCGAGGTAAATAGATGATCAACATAGCGACATAACAATAATAAAGCAATGTAAATAGATTTTTGAAGTGAAACTTCTTTACTGCGCGTTTAAAATATAAAGTTTCACTTCTGACACGTGTGCTCAGCACGCATGCTCTATTTATTTTTTTCACGATTACGAGAAGTATTTTTATTACCTAATTATTTTAAGATTAAAACGAAAATTAAATATTAAGAAAAACATCCACCTACCCTACATTAATAACACAGGAAAAACCTATAAAACAAGAAAATTATTTTTCTATCTCTTGTCTTCCCTTTTAGATAGTCCAAGCAATCGTATCCTAGCCTTTTGTTCGTTCAAACATCTATCGAACTTCCTCTGCCATATTTTATCATCCGATCCATATCCGAAACCCCATTTGAGATAAATAACACGTCTGTGATTAATCAAGCGATACATGATACATTATCTGTTCGACCATTTTCCGCATATATGTATAAACAACGATCAGTTTTTCCAGTCTGTGTTTTTGTATAACAGAAATTATCAACTTAGTATCATCCAAGAATGTAAAGAAAATTTTGGCACCATAAAATACGAAAGAAGATACTTTATTTATCAATCTATTTTAATATAATTACGATTTGTAAAAAACACTTTTTGCACAACGAATTAATAGTCCTTATAAGTTATAATTTTTTGCAATGCAATCCCCATCGTCAATAGAAAAACTACTCAAAACCTATACAATTAAGGTACAGTTTCACCAAATTAAATAAAACAAAATTTTGGCATCGCTACCTCCGCGTCTAGACTTTACTTAATCAGGAACAAAATGGGAGCTTCAAAACCGAAATATAATGAGCATTTTATACCGAAACATGGCATAAAATAAACTGCGAGTATCGTTAACGAGGGCTTTACAGTCTCCCCCGTAGTATCTTTATATATAAACTGCCCGTAAACGTCGAATCTCTATTTAAACTGTTGGTTAAACGTCGTTCGTAGTAAGTATATACATATATTTAAACAGCTGGTTAAATGTCTGGTTAACTTTGTAAATGAGTCGAGTCTGCTCGTGACCACGCTCGCTCTAGCGTTCAATTTGTTGGCTAATTAAAATAATGCATGTGTGTATAAAGCTAGTATTACTTATTGTGAAATAAGCTTTTATTTCTCATCTATTTCATGATTTCTTTCTAGATTTCGTCGGCACAATGAAGAAAAACATAGGATCCTAATGTTCCATATCTACCTCATATAATATATATATATATTAAATTAATCTAAATTACCTTATTACCGGACAAACAATGTAATACCTACTTTATATTAGTAAGGATTGTAAATTTAAACAATGCCTCACTAATTTGACTAAGAACTTCCAATTTTTGCAAACTATTGGTATGTTTTATTCGATAGCAAAAGATCCATACAATGATAACTCTACAATTTTCATAACTCTATACAAATTACTGCTCTTATGCACTTTTATCCAAAACACTTTTATGCTAACATAGTCCGCTTTTTACTTCGCAAGCAGTTTGTCTTAGGGCACTACAATATGCTAATCCACCCTAATCTCAGCCTATCAACCCTTGTAATAAAAATATTCAGTCGACTGCTTTAATTTTTTCACATTATGGCGTCATAAAATACACGGAAGGGCCGTTGAGATTTAGTCGAACGAATCTTGCGTGTATCGCAGAATATTATATAAACAACAATGTTTACATTGTTTTTGCATATAATTGAATTATTAATCCATACTTAATATTATAAATGCGAAAGTAACTCTGTCTGTCTGTCTGTTACTCAATCACGCCTAAACTACAGAACCAATTTTCATGAAATTTGGTATGGAGATATTTTGATACCCGAGAAAGGACATAGGCTACTTTTTATCCCGGGAAAATGACGCAATCCCGGAAATCCCACGGGAACGGCAACTATGCTAGGTTTTTCTTTGACTGCGCTGGCGAAGCCGCGGGCGGAAACCTAGTATGCTATATTTTAATAGTAGTCAGTAGTTAATGATTACAGTTTGGTTAAGCATCTTGCGTCATGAAATCTATTCATTTAAACTTAGCTATTATAATAATACTTTTTGATACATTAGCTTGACCAATAGATTATTATAAATGAAACTTTACATCCGTAACAACAATACTCAAAAAAACATTTAGCATCACACGTAGATTTAAACACTTTTATCACACAGAGACAGAACCGTTCCGGGCTTACCCGTTTCTTGGCCATGGCACTTCACACACAAACAAACACCATAATCACAATGGGAGAGCTCAAAACAAAACGCGTGCACACCCCCCGACAGCCGAAATGATACTGCGGAACCGAGGGGGTTGAAAACGGCAAAACAAATGTAAAACGTCCCAACTCCGCGTCAGCTCGACACACGAAAATACACCCAAATATCAAACGTGTAGAGGCTAGAATCCTATGTTTGTACAAAGGTTAAAAATCCGATTCTTTTGTTCGCTGCTGTATTCAATTATAAGTATTACGAATGTAGCCGGAATTGACATGAAAACGTCGAGATAATCTCTCCCGTTGAAGGGTTTACGGAGCAAGCTACAATTTTTAATCAAATTCAAACATTTTATCATGCAGCTAAGCTTCTTTAAACAACATTTGAACATTCATATCTATTTTAATTCTTCAAACAATCGATGTAAGTACATATTCTATTTCATATATCAATCGACTAAAAAGTTTGAAATGTCATCATATCTGCAACTTTTAATAACGTTTTACAACCGTATATCCGAAACTAGATAAAAATTCCTATCATAACCTTTCCCGTCGTAAAAATAACGGATAACCTGACTATAATCCCACCGGCAATACACCTATGATCCCTTTCTTACGTAACCCGGTGATATATCGAGAAGCTTTGCTACCAGCTTATAAGCTGAAGCTTTCCTTTCTTAACCTTTAAGTCATCTTAAAACTATCGTAAAGGGCAATCAGAAAATGAGCAGGAAATGCACATTAATTCATTTCATTCACGTATAAGTTATTACTTGGCTTTGTTATTGATATTATTTAAAAACAAGCTGTGCCCCGCGGTTTTATCAGCTCCTATTGGTCTTAGTGTGATGATATACAGCCTTCTTGGATAAATATGCTATCTAACATAGAAAGAAGAGAATATTTTAAATCGGACAAGTAGTTCTCGAGATGAGCACGTTCCAGCAAACAAACAAACTCTTCAGCTTTTTATCCTACTAATATTATAAATGCGAAAGTTTGTGAGGATGTGTGTGTGTTTGTGTGTTTGTTACTCTTTCACGCAAAGACTACTGAACCGATTACAATGAAATTTAGCACATTAATAGAGGGTAACTTGAATTAACACATATGATAGGTTTTATCCCGGAAATCCCACGGGAACGGGAACTATGCGGGTTTTTCTTTGAAAACGCGGGCGAAGCCGCGGGCGGAAAGCTTTCATTAGAATAAAAGAATAGATAGATTTCACTTTAACTGATAAGTCAACGCCCTCTGAAATCAAGTCTATTAATAGACATATTACTAAGTTATTTTGACGAGACACTTTCTACCGAACATTTTATCAAGTAGGTACTTATGTTTGAGACAGCTTCTAAGTAAAGTATATAGTAAATTGAATTAACAAAACTCTTCACAGTGACCTATTTACCCGGTTTGCGCATTAACACACCTCTCTAGGGATACTGTTATATTACAGTCCCTATAAACCCTACTTAATATTATAAATGCGAAAGTAATTCTGTCTGTCTGTCTGTTACGCTTTCCCGCTTAAACATCTCAACCGATTTTGATGAAATTTGGCACAGACAATCTTTAGACCCTGAGAAAGAACATAGGCTACCTTTTATTGCGAAAAATGTACCACGGGCGAAGCCGGGGCGGACCGCTAGTATAATATAGTATATACTATACATTTTGGAGTGTCCGAATTATTAGTTCTACGAATTCAATGGAGCCGCATACCAAATACATACAATATACAAAACCACTTCCCAGTATAAATTTGTATAAACTTTAAAACGTAGGACTTAGATATGTAGTATAGTGGTATTGAATTTTGTACGAACTAAAAATTGAAGGAAGTGATCGTAGAACTTTTTAAATAAAATTACATATTGGTATCTATACACTAATATGTATACATAGCTGAAGAGTATGTTTATTTGTTTGAAGAAGCCAATCTCTGTTACTACTGTTTCGAAAATATAATTATTTCCTGTTTATTATAGTCGATTTATCGATGAAGGTAT